>APFE030666431.1:0-16817 GCA_000404065.3 Pinus taeda | reverse complement strand
CTTGATCCGTGGCTTGACACCCGATTGGTCCATGAATTCTATTTGAAGCGCATGGAGGGTCATTTGTAGGTTAATCGTGCATGAGAGAAGCTTATGTAAATTTTCATTCTTTTATTAATAAATTCCCTGTAGTAGCCACGTTGGCACAGGCCGTGGACTGTTTCCCTCTTTGAGGGTTTTAACCACGTCAAAATACTGGTGTATTGATCTGTGATCTGTTTGTGAGCGGTGTCCTTTTGGTGTTCTATTTGAGGAACTTACCCTATAAATTCCTACAAAACAATCCACCTACGCCATTGTTCCACAAATGAGCAAATTGCAGACATCTTCACCAAAGCGCTTGGAAGATAAAAGTTTGAAAGATTCGGAATGAGGCTTGGACTCACCAACATCCCTTCAGATTAAGGGGGGGGATGTTGACACCCTAAATAGAAAATAAGGAGAATTAGAAGATGAAGAGACACTGGGAGATGAAACCCAAGAGTCTCTCCCTCCATGTATATATCTATGATCAAACTTGATGCAAGGACACGATTCAATTTGAGGAGTTACCTCCTGGTCTAACACATACAGAGAAGCTTTATTATTTAATTTCAGATTTAATGTTTTAAAGTAAATAGTTATGTCCTCCTATTGGAATCAGAGTGGCAAGTTGATCTATGGATGCATACAAAGAAGCTTTATTAAGAACCATGGCAAATTCAAGCAAGTTTTTAGACATGAGTGAAACATTAAAGGGGCCGACTATAATGGATAAATTAATAGACGATTTTTACATTTTCTATCAGGTTAAAATGTCTTTTTTCCTGTGGAAAATTCGAGCAGATCAACCCAAAGGGATCACATATCGCTAGCCAAACTAGCAGAGCCTAACCCCGAGGGCATCGAGGAGTATTGACCCAGTGACCTCCCAATGGAGGTACTTTAGCAACAGGAACTCAATCAATTGAGCTAACCCTCAGGGCTTTATTAGGTTAAAATGTTATTGTCAACTACTCCAACATTTCAAAAGTATACAGTTTTGGATATTACCTATTGGAAAACGACATCGTATAGTTATCTAGTCGGGTCAAATTGGGAGTAGTTGGCTAAAGTTGCCCCATAAATCTTTTTTATAATGGCAGAAGTGTCCTCAGACACGTAATTTTATTAATCAGAAAAAAAATAATTACATAATTTGATTTTGCAAGAGTTTACACCCGAACATACAAACACTCTTGCAATGAGCTATTTATAAGCTCCATGTCCTAACTACCTCTAATTATGGATCACTTATTAAATAACAAGTGTCCATTTACAATAAATGCTATTCAAACCAACTAGCTAACAAATCTCCTAAAATAGAGCCTAAGATACGACACATTTGGAGAGTCATATCTAGTTACAACAATATAGTAATTCTAAATGATTAACCATTCTAGAATAATAATTATTAATTTAATATCTTAAATTAATAATTATTTTATTTTAATTTTATAACCTATGATAAATTGTATTTTTGGATCACCTAACATTTTATTCCAACAACAAAATTCAGCTGGAAAAAGGGACGAGTGGACAAAGGCTATTGAATGGGATTATTGAGTACCATAGTGTTGTTCAAATGTGAAGCACAAAAAAGGTTCCTATATGAAGCAAAATGCATAATGTAAAGTATTGATCTAGTCTAAAAGCCCAAAGAGTAAGCATTAAGAACGGAACTGGAAGAGAAATGTACAAGGAGAGTAAATAGGTATGTCCTCCTATTGGAATCAGAGTGGCAAGTTGATCTATGGATGCACACAGAGAAGCTTTATTAAGAACCATGGCAAATTCAAGCAAGTTTTTAGACATGAGTGGAACATTAAAGGGACCGACTATAGTGGATAAATTAATAGACAATTTTTACATTTACTGTCAGGTTAAAATGTTTTTTTTTTCCTGTGGAAAATTCAAGTCTGTGGAAAATTCAAGTAGATCAACCCGAAGGGATCACATATCGCTAGCCAAACTAGCTAAGCCTAACCCCGAGGGCGTCGAGGAGTATTGACCCCGTGACCTCCCAATGGCAAGGTACTTTAGCAACAGGAACTCAATCAGAGCTAACCCTCAGGGCTCTATTAGGTTAAAATGTTATTCTCAACTACTCCAACATTTCAAAAGTATACAGTTTTGGATATTACCTACTGAAAAATGACACCATATAGTTATCTAGTTGGGTCAAATTGGGAGTAGATGGCTAAAGTTGCCCCATAAATCTTTTTTATTCCAACAACAAAATTCAGCTGGAAAAAGGGACGAGTGGACAAAGGCTATTGAATGGGATTATTGAGTACCATAGTGTTGTTCAAATGTGTGGAGCACAAAAAAGGTTCCTATATGAAGTAAAATGCATAATGTAAAGTATTGATATAGTCTAAAAGCCCGAAGAGTGAGCGTTAAGAATGGAATTGGAAGAGAAATGTACAAGGAGAGTAAATGGGTATGTCCTCCTATTGGAATCAGAGTGGCAAGTTGATCTATGGATGCATACAGAGAAGCTTTATTAAGAACCATGGCAAATTCAAGCAAGTTTTTAGACATGAGTGGAACATTAAAGGGACCGACTATAGTGGATAAATTAATAGACAATTTTTACATTTACTGTCAGGTTAAAATGTTTTTTTCCCGTGGAAAATTCGGGCAGATCAACCCGAAGGGATCACATATCGCTAGCCAAACTAGCTGAGCCTAACCCCAAGGGCGTCGAGGAGTATTTGACCCCGTGTCCTCCCAGTGGCAAGGTACTTTAGCAACAGGAACTCAATCAATTGAGCTAACCCTCAAGGCTCTATTAGGTTAAAATGTTATTCTCAACACTCCAACATTTCAAAAGTATACAGTCTTGGATATTACCTACTGAAAAATGACATCGTATAGTTATCTAGTTGGGTCAAATTGGGAGTAGATGGCTAAAGTTGCCCCATAAATCTTTTTTATTCCAACAACAAAATTCAACTGGAAAAAGGGACGAGTGGATAAAGGCTATTGAATGGGATTATTGAGTACCATAGTGTTGTTCAAATGTGGAGCACAAAAAAGGTTCCTATATGAAGCAAAATGCATAATGTAAAGTATTGATCTAGTCTAAAAGCCCGAAGAGTAAGCATTAAGAATGGAATTGGAAGAGAAATGTACAAGGAGAGTATATCCAAAATGAGTAAGATAGTGTTATCCAAAGAGTGACAACAAAATTGGTTAATGGGCTCAAAAGTACAACAATGTGGATAAACAATAGGACTGCAAGAGAGAACACTATCTTGCTTCATCTTTCTTGGCTTCACACTAAACGAAGGAATTCTCCTAATCGTTCTTGATTTGGTTGAGTTGAGCTTGCTCCTTTTAAGCCTTGTCTTGTTGAGCCTTGTCCCTCCGAGCATATTCCTGTTGTTCCAAGTAGAGGAATGGGTCATCAAATCCTTCAAGAAGCAATGAAGGCTGCTCCGACTCAACATAAAAGGTCCCTATGTAGGAATCAACCTCCCTTTGTGAAGTTTCCCCCTTGGTTTGGCCCTCAGCTTTAGTCTGGTTGGCCAAATTTTTAGCTTGCTTTGCTTGTTCTGGGGAGTTACGGCATCCAGCATGCTTTTGTTTCTTAGTCAAAGACTCCGGGTGAGCAGGACTAGATGGTCTATGTCCCTGATGGGTAGAATCGGCTGCTTTTGTCCCATCATGCGAATTTGAGGAAGCAGGAGGAGGGGGAAAAGGAATTCCCAAAGCTCTAGACAGATTTTGCAAGGTCATGTGGGTATGAACTAGATAGGAATTTATTTTTGTCAATCAGCCTTCCGCCCTCTCCCTAGCTTCTTCCTGCTCCCGAAGATGTTTTCCTAATAGGTTTCGGACAACCCAGTGGCCATTGCATATATTCCTTCGACAGGAGCTCTTGTGCCTACATGGCGGTGACTAAGCAATGGATGTGCATCCACAAGCCTTCATCAAATTGCTCTTCGCCTTGACCATGCCAGGGAGAGAGAGGATGACGTCCACGTCCTCCGCCACCTCTCCTGGGTTGACCCCTTTCACGAACTATGATGATCAGACCTGAAAATGCTCTGCTTCTAACCTGAAACACCCTAATCGCTGTCGGCAAATGCATTGTCCTCATCCGACCATACCCTGTCTGCAATGAATGTAACCTTCAATGAACTCAAAGAATGGCCGCCACCCATATTTTCTCATAAATGAGTCATGCAGCGCTGACATTCAAAATCTGTCACGCCTCGGTTGATGCGGAGACACCTGGATCCTAGGATGCCTTGCATGAGATTTATTCGTGGAGTTTCAATTCTAAAGAGCTCGCCCTCATCCCTTAGCTTATTTTAGCATGCATGCAACCTTTCTTTTTAGGAGAATTTGAGGAGGATTTGTCTTTATGCATGAGCTATTTATTATTATTATTGTAAGATAGCAACATTTTTGGAAGAGGAGCTCTCTAATGGAGGCTATTTGCAGCATACCTTTTGTAAATATTAAAAGATAGCAGCTATTCTTCATACAAGGTGAAATAATGGAGTATGCATTAATAAAGTGCATCACATGGAGAGGAAGTTAGCACGCTATGGAAAGGATTTGACTTACAGTTCAATCTCCTCCTTTCTCTCACATCTAGGGTGCTCTCTCTCTCTCTCTCTCTCTCTCGTTCTATAAAGATGAGTAGAGACTCTTAGTGCACTAGATTGAATTTTCTTTTACAGGCTTCAGGAGTTCCAGACTTAACAGCGCTTCTATTACCACACGCCAAAGATTTATATGAAAACCCCTGGTTTATTGTATCTATGGTGGATTTTCCATCTCTATGCTAATGTATCAGATGAGTTCATCTAGGCATTCAGCTCTTTGAACTTTTGAAGTTGTCTTTTGTGTGCAATCATGCGAGCAGCGGTTGTGTTGTTACTTTAAGCCCTTTTCTTGAACCTATCATCCACTCCAGGCAAGTATTCTATCTTCATTCCTTTCTGTCTTTGCTGCTGAAATTTACTAATGAAACTGCTCCCAATTTCTACGACAATATTTACAAGTTTTACTGTCCACGGGTGTTTTTTGGGCACTTTGAGAACAGTCTAGTGTGGTGCTCTGTTTCAAGTTTATACACACAAAAAAAACAGCATATAAACACTTTAGGGACAACTCCCTACGGCTGGAAAAGTGCTAGCCCTAACGGAGAGGCACTTAGCACGTGACAGGGCTAAGCTGCCCGTAGTTGTCACTCCAGTCTGTTCACCTTTAGGGCTGTATGATATCAGAAACGTAATCTTTAAAACTTGAAAACCTTAACCAAGATTTATATTAAATTCATTTATTGACTATATTGAAACAAGTCGCATAGACTAGATAGATCACAAGGATGTTAAAAGAGAGAAACAAACAAAAAGAAGCTTGATTAATTTCAACTTTAAAACCAAAGAAAATAAGTGCAGAGAGCAAAATGTTAGGTTGTTTTCTAATAATTAAGAAAACCCAAATAAATATTTTCATTGAAACATAAATTTACAGCGCATAATTCAAAATGCGCATTTGTGCTATCGTCACTCGACATACTGAAAGTGGAAAGTACAAACCTCAATAACAATGAATCCTCGCCTTCGCCATAGAATTTTAGGTCATACGCAGGACCATTGTGTCCTGAAAGAGAACAAAGGGGTTCTGCCACTGGGCAGTCAAGCACAGACCTTCCCCAAACACACATCAAACTAATCAGACGGATATATTACTATTCACTAAAATAAAAAGTAATAAAACATACACGAACAACCTTCAAAGTTAATTTACTCACTGATGGTGCCATTTGCTCTCGGAGGGGCCCAATGGCTGCAATAAAGACGAGATAAATAATCCATCAAGAATTTGAGCAACGTATATATTGAAATGAGTTGGAACATTATTTAATCAAATCTGGTAAACGAAAAATCGAAAGTTGGCTAGAGTTGTTGGATTAACATACATAAGCAGGATAAGAAGACGAAGAAGTAGCAGAAATGCAGGCGGGAATAGAATAGGGTGCAATGCTTCCATCGCTGGAGGCTGCCACTATAACGTCTGGGGATGCTGTCTTGGAGGTTGTGGGAGCAAACACCGTGCTGAACACCGTGCGCGCCTCCATAGCCCTGTCTTCCAAAATGCTGTTCCTGTACTTGTCCTCGTCCCATGCTCTTGCGTCCCCCATGGCTTCCATGTGCATTTTCACTGTCTCGGGCAAATGATAAAAGAACGGAGCCTCTTACCAGAGGATTGCCTTTTCGAAACCAGTTATTCTAATTTTGGTTCTGTTATTGATGATTAACTTATATAATTATTTAATAATTTATTTATTTATTAGTTTATCCTATATATATATTATAGAGGATTGCCTTTCCGAAACCAGTTATTCTAATTCTGGTCCTGTTATTGTGATTCACTTATATAATTATTTATATTTAATAGTTTATATATATATATATAAAGGTTTTGGTTCTGTTATTGATGATTCACTTTATATAATTATTTATATTTAATAGTTTATCCTTATATATATATAGAGGATTGCCTTTCCGAAACCAGTTATTCTAATTTTGGTCATGTTATTGGTGATCCACTTAATATTATATTTATAATTTAATGTTCTATTATATCTATATATAAAAGGTTCAGAGATTTTTATAGTTGTAATTTCAAATATTATTTATTTATTTAATGAAATGATATTTTAATATTTATGAGATTAAAAATAGTCTATCGGATTATAAGTTCCTTGTTTTTCGCCTTTTGCAATTCAATCATTTTCTTATTCAAATTGATGATGAGCTTGCCCAACCTTCCAACAATCCCTTTATTGAAAAGACAATGCCAAGAAACTGATGCTAACATCTTCCCATAACTTTCTCTAATGTCTTTGAATGCATCACATTCCAAAATGAAATAGAAAGAAAAAAAATTATTTACGTCCACGACACTAAAGATAGCCTATGGGACAGATTGCTTCTTCATATGGTTGATGTATTCAGTCATTCCTATGGGACAAATTGCTTCTTCATATGGTTGATGTATTCAGTCATTTTCCTGTGAAATCTCACTATAAACACTCTCAACTTCTTGACAAACCTAGTGCTAAATAGATTATCCCAAGAGCTAGTTGCCATAATACCTGCATAACTTCCATGTTGTCTTTGAAGGCCTCGCATTCTAAAATGAAGTGCTTTTCTGTTTCCACTTTTCCGAAAGAACAAAAAATACATACTCTTTCCTCTCACACTTCTTTTGGTCTTTTCCAACACTCTGTTTCACAACGGAGTTGATGAGCATTAGTCCTTAATTGAGAAATAAGAATTTTGGCTCTCCAAAAAAATATTGGCCTCTATGTATGTTTTTTGTTGATGATTATGAGTGGGATTAAACACTTCAATATGATATTTTTTCTTTCTCCCTATCTCCTTATCCCAGGTACGTTTGTCGAACTTATCCATAACAAAATATTTATCTATTTATTGTTTATGGGGCACGTGTTCAAGCAAATACCCCATTTATTAAACCATTTGTTATTTTGTTGCATCCAAGTCTTCTTTTTTTGCACAATATGTCATTAAAGACAACCTTAGGTCATTTGTCCTCTTCCATTTGCTCAAAAAATTTTAAATACCTTATGACTCATACCATAGCAATTGCTTTAATATGAACAACCCATGTTTCACTTAACAAGATAGCATAAGGCACTACACTTTTAATTTTGAATTTGTTTGTAATCAAACGCTTCTGAATTTTCTCAATTTGTGTCCACTGCATGTCGAATGTATTGCTGGCCCACGGTTCACAACCATAGAGAATCATCGAAATCACTAGAAGCCCAAAAAGAGTTTAAGTGGTTTTCCAGTCCCATAACTCTATCTCTCTACACCTATTCTAAAAAGCATAAAATTCTTTCCAACCCCTAAAGTTTTTTTCTTTCTACAGCCATCCCAGCTTAGATTTTTGTTGAAGTCAATTCTAAGGTATTTGTAATCTACAACTTCCAAAATGTTGCCTTCAAAGTAAAATTTATGTTGGTTATGTTTTCTTTTTTTAGAGAAAGCCACTACTTTCGTTTTACTAATATTGACTTGCATCCCCACCCTTCTACAAAAATGCTCAAGGGATAATAAGTGCTCTTGCACACCAAGCGCTGATTTAGAAATCAGAATAAGGTCATCTGCATACAAAAGAAGCATTATAACAAACTTGCCCAAATGAATACCATCAACCCCTTGCGAATTAACCCACTCCTCAAGCTTGTCGATATATAAACCAAAAAGGGTAGGAGACAATGGAAAACTTTGCTTGACCCCAATATCGCTTCTGAAACTTTCAGAAATGCCAGCTGAAGTTCTAATTTTAACTTTCACCTTTTCATATGGTCTATGCACAGCTGCTCTCAAGTGTTTAGGAACCCCAAGTTCCTCCATTCCATGCCAAAGCTTATCCCTAGGAATCGTGTCAAACTCTTTTATGAAATCAACAAAGCAACAAAAAACTTCTTCCTTTTTCTCGCAAACTTTTTCAATGATGTGCCTTAAAGTTATACAATGATCAATTGTGGAATGTTTAGGTCTAAAACTTGTTTGCCCTTTAGCACGTTTATCTCTTTCTTTTGTCCACTTACTGATTTTATTTTCTAGCATGCTTCCAAATAACTTTGCAAACAATGGGTTTATCATTATCGTCCTATACTTGGAGGGATTATTGACATCACCACTCTTGAAAAGAGATATTACCAAACTAGTTGTCCAATCTGTGGGGAACCCCTACTGTATGATGTTGTTGAAAAATTTTGTAATGTGAGGAGCAAGAATCTTTTAGCCCCACTTTAGATACTCTACTTGGAGTTCAGCTAAGCCTTTTGCTTTTCCAACACCTAACTTCTTGATACCTATCTCTACCTCTTGCACCGTGAAGAGTTCAGTATTAATGTTGACCAAGGGGGGAGGGTCAACCTTGGGATCTTGATCATAGAGTTATCTTGCATAGTCAAACCATTTAGAAGTTGTAATACTATTTTCAGTTTGCATCTTTCTTGATTGGCGCTCCTTCCAAAATAATTTGGGATTATTTTTCCCAAGGAAGATTAGTTCTTCTCGCCTTGAAACCATGAAATCAACCTTTTTCTTCCTTAATATCCGCATGTAAGTTTTGAGCTTTCTATTATCGTTGTTTTACTCCTTCAACATTCTCCTTACCTTTTTACATTCCTCGTCAAACCAAGCATTAACTGGAAAGCAATTTGTTTTAGACTTCTTAATTTTTGTTCTTTTTCACTCTGTAAGTGCACTTTGAATTAAATGTCTTAATTTGTGACTATGAAGGTCATGAATTGGTATTTTCTCATTCTCGAAGAGCCTCTCTAGCGTCATTTTGAAGGTATTACCATTTTCTGGAGTCAAAAGAATTTTGCCCTTTGGGAGACTTTGTTGAACACACTGAGTTTTTGACTCTAATTGCTTCTTTCCAGTTCATGAGAAACTTAAATAAATTGGCTTATGATCTGATTTTAAGTCCCATAACTGATCTCCAATCAAAACTTCCTCCATTTTCTCAAAGCAAATTACATAATCTACTACACTTGCTCCATTGTAAGTACTACAAGTGAAATTACTGGACTTTGCCCATCTAGTCAAGCCATTATAAATGACTAAACCAAAGGCCCCACATAGAGTAAGCAATTATTCACCAAAGAGATTGTAGCCCTTGTCCTCTGAAATTCTTTCCCACTGATGATTAATCTCTTTTGTAAGCCAAATAGGATCGCAGTCTTCTTTACAACAAAGAATGCTAGCTTGCTCATTTGTAGTCCTAACATTGAAATCACCCACTATAAGGACTTCACCTAGTTGAGAGTATGTTGCAATATCTACTTTTAAGGATGCAAAGGGATCTTTGTGGTCAAGCCCTCTTATTTTGTAGATTTTTGAATCTTGCAATGCAAAATAACATGTTGCAATTCTAATGTGATTTCCATTTTCTGATATTTTAAACCAAAAGAATTATTTATTTGAGTCTTTGTTTTCTAATTGAATGAGACGACCTTCTTTTTCCCTCGCTAATACCATGATACCCCCGTGTCCTTTGTCATTCGCTACTGCCTTGTTCCACACTATCATCTTCCAGTATCCTTCAAACAATGGTGTCTTGCACCCTACATGCTCATGTGTTTCTATGAGACAAATTATGTCTCTATCTTCCACAATAGGCCCTAACCCAGGTCCTTGTCTCCATGGGTAACCTCTGCAATTCCAACAAACTAATCTTAAGGAAACCTGGGTATGACTTGATTATTATTTATTTTGACATGAAAGACTCACAGTTGAGTCTTTGTCCCTGTTTTTCCATACTAACCTTGCGTCTTGATTTCCTATTAAAGAGTTTGTTGCTTCTTCTTTATTACCATCTTGTTGCTCTATTTTAGAAAGAAGTCCAAATCGCGCTATCACAACTTTACCTTTATAAATCCATGCTCTCTTGCCTTCATCTCTTGCTACCCTAACCTTTGACATTTCCTCCCTTCTTTCCCCCTATTGTCTTACAGTTAAATCTTCTTCTAGAAAAAAGCGAGAACCCCTCAAGAGATGTTTCTTACTTAGAATGATATATTTATCACACAAGCTAGGCATGATGACTTTTATGGGTTTGACTTTCTCACTGTTAAACTTACCCACCCTCCATGCTTGGCATATTTGTCATTTCCATAGCAACTTGTCTTTCAAGAATTCCCTTGCAAGGTCAAGAGTATTGTTGGCCTCCGATTTTGGCTTATTTTTGCCTTATATATTTCATCATTTACCATCTTTTCTTGCCACTTTATTATCATATTCACTTCATGTTTCTTCTATCATACACATCAAGATAGTCAAACTATGTCTTTTAATTATTTTAGTGTTTTTTTCTCAAAATTGAGCATTAAAATTAAATTCAAATAGAACTTGAAAAGCTTGTAATGGCTCGTTTAAAGTCATGGTTGCAGGACACCTAGGTTCGAATCAAATGCATATCTGGAAACAATGGGAAGCAAGGATGGATGAGCACCTGTTGGATCGCATCAAATCAGCTAGAATATAGTGAGTCAACGTTGGTCAAACCTGACCAATCATTCAAGAAATCCCCTGAATCAGGGATAGTTTTATGATTTTGTGGGATTCATCCTTATTTTGTGTAACAAACAGATACTTTCGACCTTATGAGATGGATTAGGATTACTGCTAGTTGTTACAACCCTTTTAGCTTATATTGTTATGATTTTTGTCTATTTAAGTAAGACATTCATAGTTAGAAGTGGGTGGAAAAACTTGAGACTTTGAGATTATTACTTTTTGAAGATAATTGAAGACAGAGATTTGCTTTATCATTTTCATGCGTATATGATTTGAATGGAGTGTTGTAGCTGATTTTTTTAAGCAGTGTACCAGCAAGGGTGGAGGGCCCTCATACCAAGCTAAGTACACTTTGTTGTAGAATAATGTTCATAATTGTACATATGCTAGTTCTTTATGTTCATCATATTTATATGTTGTAGATATTTGCAGATGTTTTCAGTATGAATTCATTTTATGGCCATGTTTTATTAAGTGAAGATTTCTTTCTTTTCAGTAATTAGTTTGAATGTGGAAGGACAACCAGGACTTTTAGAAAATAGCCTCTTCTCCATGAGCTAGGACTAAACTAAAACAAGATTCACTTTCTCATACGTTTTTCTAGACTAAATTTATGTGCTTTCATAGTTTACATTCCCTCATGCTTTCTTAGATGTTTGGCAATGTTATTATAGAAAGATTGTAGAAGGACAACCAAGACTCTTAGAAAAAAGTCTCTTCTTCATCTTCTAAAATAGACTAATCTCATTGACCAATCATTTTTTATGCTTTCATAAAGTAGATCTAAATGTTTTACTTCCTTTTTAGAATAAATTATATTTGTAATATGAATTTACATTATTTTCATAACTACTATCTACATTAATTTAATCCAAGATTCCATAAATTGTGGTTTGCTTCTAAGATTAGTAACCTAGATTGATAAGTAAAATACATGTTTTAATTTGCCCAGTAAATTGCACTAACATTTTTGGCATCGTTGTCGGGGAAGCATACTTGGATATAACTAATTTGGAAGGTTGTTTAATATATATATATATTATATATATATATATTATATATATATAATATATATATATATATATGATTTTTTATTATGGTCATTTATGCCTAGACAAAGAGAAGAAAAGGGTAGATATACAAAACAAGGCCCCCCCAATTACTAAACCATTGGTGGAAGCAGGACCACCTACATTCAAATTAACTACACCAATTGCTGGAAAACCAACTTTGGAAGAGTTAGAGGAAAAACAACGTTCAGGACAAAGGTTAATTCTTGTTGAAAGACAAACTTTGTTAGCTTATGAGGTAAAGAGAAGACAAAAACAAATAGGAACATTTTCCATAGGAAAACAAAGAGAGACATGAAAACCAATTGATCAGACTATTCTTAAACAATTAGATCAGTCTATCCTTGAGCAATTAGATCAAACTATCTCTGAACAAACAAAACAAGTTGAAAATACACAATCTCAAGTTGTTACTGAAACATTTGAAACTGCTAAAAAAGGCATGGAAAAAGAAGGACAAGGATCTAATATCCTAGTACTAACTCCAGAACAAAGGTTACAATATGAAAGACAACAAAAAGAATGGCAAAGAAAAAGAGATGAAGAAATGAGAAGAGAAGCAGAAAGAAAAAGAGAAGAAGATGCCAAAATAAAATATGATAGTAAGAGAAGACAAGATGCAGAAACAGATAATGATCAAGAAGCTAATTTTTTATTCCCAAATTTAGATACTAGAGCAATCCTTGGAGAAGAGGTAAAAATAAAGAATATTCCACTTTCTGTCTTACCAAAATTCTATGGAATGTCTTCTGAAGATCTTGATTCATTCATGTTTGAATTTGATATCTTATGTCGTACTTATGGTTATACTGATGATACACATAAGCTTCGTCTTTTTCCTACTACTCTTAAAGAAGCTACATTAAAATGGTTTATGGGATTAGGAGAACACACTATTACTTCTTGGAAAGACATGAGGAATTTTTTTCTTAAGAAGTATCAAGCCTATTGTAAGCCTAGAGATTCAAAGGAAGATATTTTTAGGATGTCTCAACAAGAAGATGAGAGTTTGGAAGAATACTTAGAACGATTTATTTACAACTTACAAAAATCCAAACAACATTATTTAAATCCTGCTACCATTTGAACATTTTTTCTCAAAGGAATACGAGATGAGTATCTTGATATTCTCAATGTTATGGGAAAAGGAGACATATCATATTTTCCATGTGATGAAATTGAAAAATTATGTCAAAATTATTCTAGAGGGAGAGCTAAAAGTGGAAAAAGAGATGCAAATTCAAAAATTACTAAATCGGCAACATGAAGCATAACAAGAGCTAAATTAGGGAATTTGTTTGAGAATTTTAGAACTAATATCTTGAGCACATTAGGAACACAAGTTTATGTAATTAAGGCTAAAAAGAAACAAGACAAACAAGATCAACTACTATCAATTTTCTGTCCTTACTGTAGGAAGAAACATCCACTAAGGGAATGTCCTTTAGATGGTATTCAGATTTGTGCACTTTGTACTTAAAATCATCTAACTTATAATTGTCCAAAGCTAAAGGAATTACAGGAAAATTCAATAGATGAAGGTCAAGGAATTGTCTCTCTCTATTATTTGGCACTAAGAAGACCTTGGCAACCACGGTTTACAGGTATGCCTCAAAATTTATCTCAACAAATTCCTCAAAATTATCAATATCCTGCTCAAACTTCATGGAATGTTCCTATGCCATGGCAGGCTTGGCCTCCTCAGCAAAACCAAAACCAACCTTCACAAAGTTGGCGAGGATATGCTTATGGAGCCCAAACTCCCCAACAATTTTACCCTCAACAACCATATCAACAATAATATTAATCTTATCCTCAACAGTCATATCAACAGCCATATCTTCAACAACCATTTCCATATCAGCAATTCCAACAAACCCCTCAAACAAATCCATTTACACAGCAATCATTGTCTGCACTAACACAACCTCAATAGCTTCAGCTACCTTCTAACCAAACACCACCCATACCAGCTCAACCAGTAGCAAATCCAAGTAAAAAAGTGGAGAGGCCTATCTATAATATTGAAGAAGGAACATCATATTCAATTCTTCATATTCAAAACATCCCCTTGAGGTCTGGAAAAATTTAAAAAAAAGACTCTCCTGTGATTATAGAAGAACAATTTGAGGAGGAGAGAAATCCTGAAAAACTTAATGTAGAACATTAAATTTAGAATAATAAAATAATAACTCAAACACCTCCTTTTCCGAAAAGGTTAGTAGAGCAAAAATCTTCAATCTCTCTTCCTGAATTTGACATTTTAGATGAATTGAAAAATTCTTATGTTAAAATTCCTTTATTGCGCACTATTAAAGATATTTATGTTTATACAAAGGCAATTAAGGAATTGTGTACAAAGAAAACTGAAAGAAAAGAAGAAGAAGAAGAAAACAAGATCCACCTATGGTTCATGTCATTGGGAAATTAGCTAGTCTTATGTCAACAAATACCATAATTGAAAAATATGTTGATCCCGGAATACCTACGGTAACAATTTCAATCAACAATTTTTCAGTTTCTAAAACTCTAATTTACTTAGGCGTTGCTATCAATTTCATGACAACAGAAACCATGAAATGTTTGAACTTGCCAAATATTTGACCGACCACTACAATTTTGGAACTAGCTGATAGATCCAAAGTAGTGCCAGAAGGAGTACTTGAAGATATCATTGTTTCTTTGGATTCTTGGGAATATCCTGTAGACTTCCTAGTCCTATAACCAAAATCAAACTTAGGAGGCCATCCTTTAATTCTTGGCAGACCATGGTTAGCCACAGTCGATGCCTTTATTGGATGTAGATAAGGAAGTATGATCATATCACATGGAAATGAAAGAAAGCACATAAAACTCTATCCTCCTGCTCATTTTCCTCCTTTATTATCTTGGCCTGATGAACAAAAAGAAGAAATTCAACCCATTATAAGCAGTAATCAAGCTTTTGATTTTAGAGAAGAGGATAATCAAGACTTAATAGATCTCTTCATTTCAAAACTTGATATTTTAGAGCAACTAAGAACCATCCAATATGAAGTTGCAAATCAATTGTTAGATCAATGTTTTCAGGAAACTTGCACTATTAATTCATTACAAACATCATTTGAAGCAATTTTTCCTGTTAACTCAATTACAAATTCTCAAAGTAAGGTGATTCAAATCAGCGCTGGAAAGAACCTTAACATTGGTAACAATTTACAATCATCACATGAAGAACAAGTAATTGTACTATTAAATAAATATTCAAAGCTTTTGCTTGGGATTATACAGATATGTAAGGAATTCGTCCAAAAACATGTATCCACCATATTTACACAAATGAAATTATCAAAATTGTAAGACAACTACAAATAAGAATGAACCCAATGATGAATGAGATAGTAAAAGAAGAATTGCAGAAACTATTACAGGTAGGATTTATCTACCCCATCTCTGATATTCAATGGGTTTCTCTCTTATTTGTGGCTCCTAAGAAAAATGGAAAATGGAGAATTTCTGTAGACTATAGGGAATTGAATAAAGCAACACTTAAGGATCATTTCCCACTACCATTCATCGATCAAGTACTAAACTCATTAGTAGGGAAAAAGTTATTTTCCTTTCTTGATGGATTTAGTGGTTATAATCAAATCAAGATAGCATTAGAGGATCAGGACAAAATTACATTTACTTGTCCATGGGGACATATGCTTACAATGTGTTACCTTTCAGATTATGTAATGCACCTGCTACTTTCCAAAGAGTAGTCCTAGCCATCTTTGTCGATCTTATACATGAATTTGTAGAAGTTTACATGGATGATTTTACTGTTTATGGAAATACATTTGATGATTGTTTAAACAATTTGGAATTTTTTTTACAAATATGCATTAACACAAATCTATCCCTTAGCAATGAGAAATATTTTATGATGCTAACTGAAGGGATAGTGTTGGGACACCATATTTCATCATCTGGAATAAAAGTGGATCCAATAAAGATAGAAATCATTGTAAACCTATTAACACCAACAACTAAAAAAGAAATAAGAAGTTTCTTGGGATATGCAGGCTATTACATGAGATTCATTGAAAATTCCAGTAAAATAGCTTTGCCATTATTTAAAATACTTACAAAAGACATAGAATTTGAATGGAATACTGATTGTCAACATGCATTCGATAAACTCAAACACAAATTGTCCATAACACCAATTCTTAGAGGACCAAATTGGTCATTACCATTTCACATATCCACTAATGTATCTCATACAACAATAGGAGCATCTCTAGGAAAAAAGGGAAAATCAATTTAACTATGCTATATATTTCATCAGCGAAAATCTAACTCCAGCTGTTATGAAACCAGCTCAAGAAAATATAGAAAAGATAGATCAACGCCTTAGAATTCAGCCTCTTCGAGGGGGCAACCTCCTTTACATTACATAAATGAACAATTCTTCGATGATTCAAATGACAAAACCTCCTTTCTATATATAGGAGTCTAAGGAGTCACAATATAACCCAGCTTACCTAACAATAATAATATAAAGCCACAAAAATAACAATAGAGGGATTCTATGGGGCACAGTAATAACAATATGGGGACAATAGGGGCACACAATATTAATAAGGGGTACAACTACAATAGTAATGGG
>APFE030666427.1:37326-91412 GCA_000404065.3 Pinus taeda | reverse complement strand
ACCTCAAATACTGCCAAATCCGTCATTGTGCCGCCGATATGTTCAAGAGAAGTTGGCCTCTGCAAGAATACTCAACCTCCCTCCGATATCTCACATAAAACATGTTGTCTCTTTCCGTCTCGTGTCGATGATGTGGGAAACATTATGCCCCACCTTCGATCAAGATCACTTCCTGTCGACTTCAACGCATTATCCAGGAAAGTGACCTAGAGACCCCCTTCAGGTACCTTGGAGCCTACATGCCTCAATGGCAGGTTCTTTGTGTTCGACGCGAGGATTTCATCATTGGCCTCCGATCGGATGATTCTACAGGTGTTCGACACCGGCTCATTGACTCGCATGCCGTGGATTGTACCTATAGTACCTTGAGGGCCATCGTCATTATTGGTGGCACCTCTCGTGTCTGTTAACAGTTTTCATCATTGACTGGTAATTAGACGATGTTCATGCATGTTCGACTTCGACTCCTATATTCACATGCTTGAACTTGTACTGTGTTCGGGTCGAGTTGGAGCGCAAGACCCCAGATTGTGCATGTTTTACATCCGGGTTGCATTTTGTGGATTTTTGTAGTCATTACATGACTCATTCATTGGATGGCTGCGACCATACCTGAGTCCATTTATTGATCCTCATCGGATGGATGCACCCATGCCTGGGATCCAGTTTCATACTCTGTTACGGATGGCTGCGCCCATACCACATATATATCATGTACTTGGGATATCAGTTGTACTTCTTTTCGCAGGTTCTCCGGTGGCAGTGTTTCAGTCACACATGTTCTTGTAAAGCACTTCACCCCTCTCTCTCTCGGGCCTCATGCTTTAGGGGGCATCTGTTACACAGTAATTTGTCACCGTTTTTCACCGTCCCTGTTACCCCCTCTCCTGCACCTTGGAGGACCCATTCTGGGACTTGTGAGAAGTGACAAGACTTGAAACCACTTGCCTTATTTACCTCTAAACATGAGCTTCATATGCCCTTAAGACATCTCCTGCTCATTGCCCCTAAAAACAGCCCTTTTTGCATTAGTGTTGGTGCCCTGTGTTATGCCCGTCCCAATGGGGAAAATCCTAAGGAAAGGGCGCGCCATTGGCGCTCTGTCTCAGACTCGCAATCGCGCCAACCATGTTGGGCAAAGTTTTCAACCACTCAAACCTTCGAAGGTTCTGTCCACCTCATTCACCAAACTGATTCCAAGTTGAGTGAGGATGGTTTGGCTTCGAATCTCCTTGGATGGAAAGTTGTTTGCCACCATTCCATGGAAGTTTCCAAGTGATGAAGCCAAATCCATGATTGTGGGGGATTGACCTTATCTCTTCCTTTTCGTTTATAAAAGCTTGTTCCCATGGCTTGAGCAAGCTAGTTCTGGTTCTAATAGCTTTGACTCTTGTGGCAATACTTGTGCTGAAGGGAAGATATCAAAAGGTTGGAGTTGCAAGAAGCCTTCTTTGTATCCATAAGGCTTTCCCTAAGTAAGGAGACTTTGTCACTAAAGAGAGAGAGAGCTTGTCCCTCACCCCTTCAAGATTTTGCAAGACCTGTGTAGCTGAGCACCCAGCCAAAGGAGGACTTGACATCAGGACGCTGGTTGTATTCTCCTTTGTTGAATTATAAATAATAGATGACTATCATTATGGTTCCATTGTCGTTGTACTTGTAATGGTTGATGTTGAATTATATCCTTCCTGACTGATGTATAATTGCATATATTAGATTTCACGCTTGTGTTTGTGTTTGTTCTCTTTGTGTGCAGGTGTCCATTCACGTGGATAGTGGAGGATCGTGACCGGACAAGGAAAAGGAACGCGAGCGCCATCTCTTCTACGAACTAAAGCATTGGATCTCAAGTAGGTCTTCATCACCTACTCTTTATTTGCAATTAGGAACTTGCGTGATAGCATTGTTTGATTGTTGCTAGACCCGTTCTGGGCTAGTAGGGATCGCCTCTATCCGTAGAGGGGATTTACCTCTCCAACAATGCGTCTCTTGGACTTTCACATTAGATTACATTTGATTACAACAAGTATGGCCAATAGTAATGATGTGGCCGAGACAACTCATGACACAACTTGACATGACAATGCTGACATGTACTCGCTAACTGTGGTGTCTATGTCAAGCTGCTATGCTGCTGAGTGATGGATGTGCTCTTGGTGTGTTGTGTCTTCATCTCCACATGGAAAAGTGTTGTAGGGTCTTCGATGGTCTTGGTATTTGATTGATGGTTCAATGCATGTGTCCCTTTTGCTTGCTGCTTGATGTGCTTTGTATGTTCGTTCAACTGCGAGCAAGTCTTCTAGCATGCACTCTTTATTCATCCCGTTCATCATCGTGCCATGTTCCATCAATGTACTTGTTCCTACAATTCACTCATGATGGGAAAACATCAAATCCAAAATTCTCCTAGTCTAACATGATGCATTGTTTTTAGTTTTGGGTCCAGGTAACCAGGGGGAAGTACAAGACACTGAAATTGCATAGAGAACAACTCAGGCCAAGATGAGCGGTTTCGGAGTACTGTTAGGAAAAACTATGCAAAGGTCCTTGGGAGGAAAAATTACGCAATTAGGTACAATAGTGACAGTTGCAAGGTGGAACCCAATTGGGAAAAATTGTGCAGTTCCCGGGACGAAGACAAGGCAGGGTGTTTGGGGGAACTGTTAGAAAGTTCTGCACAATTTTTAGGATGAGGACAGAGTGGGTCACTCAGGGTCCAGCTAAGGATCTATGCAATTTCTCAGAGGGAGATAGAGAGGGGTGGCAGGGGGCATTGGTAGTAAATTATGCACAATTTTCCAGAGCACAGCATGTCGGGCTACGTGGAGTTGTTGGTAAAAAATTCACATTTATGAGAGATAATGCGGGATATGCAACACTGCACAGTTTTTGGAAATAGTGAGGAGCGGGGCAGCATAAGGTGTACCAGCTAGAACTGTGTGATTTTCAGGAGCAAAGCAGAGTAAGCTGGCGAGAGGCCTTACTCATTATGTCTGTGCAGTTTCTGTAGGCAGTGCAGGGAGATAGATGGGCATGTCTGCACAATTCTGGAGAGGAGTGCAGCCTTGGGTCACAATGCAGTGCAAATTTCCAGTCGACTAGAGGGATGCTTGATAACTAATCTTGTGGGAAGTACAAATTGGATTGGGCTTGGAGAAAACTTCTTTGCAATTCTGGGAGATAAACAACCTATTCACTTCCAGGATTACGTAGTGAAGCTGCCCTGGAGGGCAACCTCAAGCACTGTGCAATTTTGGGCAACAGAGTAGGGTCATTGAGAGTTGAGACATGTGCATTGTAGTTCAGTTGGGGTCCGGTTGAAGGGGTTTATCCACTCAACAGATTTTCAGGAAAAATGGTTAAGTGCAAGAGTAAGTGAACTTGTGTAGACATGAAATTGTGATCAAACACTTAGCATGAATCAACGACAGGACACCACAAACCAACAAGACAAACATGTGCTCAGTGAGACTATATTAAGGTTAAGAGCGACAAGTGTGACACTTGAGATAGACCTTTGAACGACCGTGATGACACTTGCAAGAAAATGCTTACAACTTTGTGTGTGAGTACGAATGATGTTCACAGAGTGAAGAAAACTCATGGACAAAAAGACAAACCTTCAAAATCGCTCGAACAAGATCACACGCATGACAAAAAGATCAACGTGCCAAAAGATGGCCGTTGGTTGGACAAGCAAAGGGTGTAAAAGTCTCTACAAGAGCTCATGGAATGATCTCGAGTGTTTGCAACCATCAATGGAAAAACCAAGGAAGGATCCGAAATTTGGATGCAAGCCAAAATTTTGGAGGGTGTTGTAGCCGCTACAACACTTGACGACACATTGGTTAAATACCAGGTTCTCTGTTTTGGTTCATTTTAAGCACAGGGCCTTGGCCTTTCAGGGAGTATTGATTCGTTGTGTAGGTTACTTCAACTTCTCCACTTACCCCATGAATAAACATGGTTCACCTTGTACAAACTTAGTCAAACACATCAAAAGATTTAGCTAGATCACAATATTTCAAAACCGGGGAGTGTAGTTTGGCTCACGATCTTAAGAATTTTAGAGTATAAGTTTTCATCTCTGGTGTTTCTCTACTGCCAGGAGGCCTGGATAGTACCCTGGGGGAGTCACGCATGAACACATGCATTGATCCACTGCCAATGAGCTTAGTCAATACCCTGGTGGAGTTTCCTGCTTCACCTCTCTACGCAGGAAGCCTTTCTCTTCTTTCACCTTTGTATTTCTTTTTGAAGGATGACTGTGCATAGGCACTTATTTATATTTGGGGCAGAAGAGGGATCCCAACTTATTTAGAGAAGGAGAGGTTGTTCCTTCATAGAAGCATGTAATACCTTTGATTTAGGTTTGCTCATTTAGGTTTTCCCCTTCTCCGTTTCTACTAGTTGGATGAGCTTGAAAAAAGCAGAAGACTGAGTACAGGCATGGGGTTTCCCAGTTTGGACACAGGTTCATGGTTTGACCAGAGTTTCCCTTACATATGGATCACATTTTCTATCGAGACTTCATCAGCCAAAGTGACAACCACGCACAAAGAAGATGAACACATGACTGGCCAAGCACTGTAGTGTCATAAGACTCCTGAATTCGGCCACATACTTATTAAAAATACAGAACACAGTGCATGAAAACACTTATTTGAAAAACAAAATGAAAAGACATCAAAACAAAGTAAAGAAAAATGAAGCAAAAACAATAAAGAAAAACAATAGAACAAGCAATAAACATGCTATGTACATAGTGAGGGTTTACAATCCTAGATCATTGAAAATAAAATTTCAAATATTGGCCATTGACAGGAAGGTTTTAAATCCTCCCATAAAGTGATTGTAAACGATATGTGTGTTGTCCAAGTTTTTCATGAACGATGAAAATACGAATACATAGGAACTGAAACTTCGTATGTTTGCCTTTGTCTTCATGGGGCTTATCCCACTTCAAGACTAAGTCACCCATAGCGAAGCTGGTGTTGCCTGGAGACATTCTACCAAACCATCTCTTGATATGGTTCTGGTGGAGTGAATTTTTTTCTTTTGATTTCATCTGTTGTTTCTGTAATTTGTGTAATGTGTCCATCCTACGATGAACCAATATACACGATTTGACTTGGGATTCTTGGGATAACTGGAGAGCAAGCAAGTAGATATTTGGTGGGAGGACGACTTCTTTTTTGTATATGAGGAAGTATAGAGATGTGTTCAAAGAGGTTTTGGGTGTAACTCGGTCAACCCAAAGAGCATTCACTAGAGTGGAATGCCAATTTCGCTGTCAGAGTAAATGGTCTTTTTTATAATGCAAATAAGATTCTTGTTTGTAGATTCAACAAGACCATTTCCCTGCGGGTAGTAGTTAGCTGAATGCTTTAGAACAATACCATATTGAAATGCAAAATCATAAAGTTTCAAAGAAGAAAAGTAAGTTGCATTGTAAAAAAAAAGTGATATAGGAACACAAAACCTTGAAATGATGTTTCGCTGAAGGAAGCTGATGACTTCCTGATCGTTCACTTGTTTAAGCGGAACTGCTTCTGTCCACCACATGAAGTGATCTGTAATAGTCAGGATGTAGTGGTGTTGCTTTGATGAATGTGGGGAAATTTCCCCAATGATGTCCAAGCCCCATTGTTGGAAGGTTTTGTCCACCGTAACAGGGTGCAGCGGGGCTGTTGACCTTTGAGTTCTACTGCTGCATCGCTGACAGAACGGGAAATTGTGAGCATAAGCATGTGCATCTTTGAATAATGTGGGCCAATAGAAACCAATTCTTATGACTTTGTGCACTGTTGTGTTACTTGTAGAGTGATCCCCGGCTGGTCCATCATGCAGATCACATTATACTCTCTCTGAATATTGTGCTTCTAGGCACCTGAGAAAAATTCCATTGTGGTGCTTTTTGTAAATCACTCCGTCCACCAAATGGTAAGATAAGGCTTTTGGTTGGAATTCCCTCTTCTTCCACATAGAGAAGTGAGAGGTCATGGTGCTGTGCTCAAGGTATTGATGCACTTCTTCATACCAAGAGTTACGATATGGAGTGGGGGGTGATCGCTCTACATTGTACATGTCAATTTCTTGCTCCAAACTAGTGAGCTCTTCTTCTTCCTCTTGTGCATGCACTGCTTCTGCTGCAAGTCTGTAGAGACCGTGACCCTTGACGGTGTGAACTGGATTGATATCAAGATCATACTCTTGCAGTATTGTCATATAGTTCACACGTATTTCACCCAGCTCTTGCTGAACAAGCAACGATATGATTGCTGGGTGCGACAGAAAGACTATGCAATGATGTTTTAGCAGGTAGGGTCAGAAGTGTTTCACTGCCTTGTATACTGCATATTCTTGCTTTTCCATAGCGGGATAGTTGATCTCTGGTCCCTGCAAGCTCGAACTCATGAAGGAGATGGGATGTTCGTTATTCATCTTGTCCTTCTGAGTGAGCACTGCAACGAGTGAATTGTAAGAAGCGAATGGGTAAAGAAAGAAATCTTTGTTGAAATCTAGGTTGTATAATGTAGGAGATTACACTATTTATTTCTTAATATGCGCGAACACATCCTTTTCCTTCTTTCCCTAGTTGTAAACTACATCTTTCTTGATCATCTCTTGTATGGGTTTGAAAATCTGTGCATAATTTGAGATGAACTTTTGGAGGAAGTTGATCTTCCCTAGGAAGGGCTGCATGGATTTCTTATTCAAGGGATGAGGAATTTGCGTGATGGTCCAGACTTGATTCAGATCTACCTTGATCCCACTCTTGACAATGATGTGCACTTGAACTCCAAGTGGCTTGAGACTAAGTGTTTCCTTTGCCTTGGGTCTATCAAACACACCCAGCTCTAGAGCCATTCTGTGTTTTGGATCTGTCGAAATTCAAAGTACACATGTCATCTGTACAAGGACTGCTTTCCATGCTAGTACTGCTAACACTACTTCTACTATAGTTGCAATGTACTATACATGTTTCATTTCCATCAGTTGAGCAAGGAAGGAGACCCAACTGTGTGTCTGGTGGGGTGGGTCTTGGCTGTGCAAGATAACTACCCAGCTGCGTTTCTATAAAGCAATTTCATAACGTAAGTTCTATGAAAGCCAACGGTTCATTTTGACCATCCAAAAAAGTAAAATTATGTCTCATATATCTATCCGACAATACCTGGATTTGGCTATTTTTTCCCTTGTGCGGAAGCCATAAGTGTGATCAGTTTGTGGAAATATCCTTGCAACTTGCTGGACTAGTCTCTGCTAAGCAATAAGCCATATGCTTCCGAGATGTCCACAATCACAATGCTAATGAACTGATGAACCTGTTCATCAGATGATAACTATATGATAACATCCTGGAGTTCGCCAATGGTTGGTACACATGTTTGGTCAAGTTGGATGATCTACGCAGTTGTATTGCTCCATTTCACATTGATTTGTTTAGCGATGGAGAGTGGCATGACATTGAATGATGCACCAAATTCAACCAAACAATGGTGGACATTGAAGTTGAATATTTCAATTGATAACAAAAACGGTGGGAAGAGTGAGTTCACTTCTTCCATGTGAAGTGCGTTGAGGACAAATGCGAGTGATATGGGAGACTTGCTTGGTCCCTTGCTGGAAGAGGCAACACTGCGTGTGGAGGTTTGCCCCATTGTGCACAAAGAATATCCTGCTAACCCATGAGCTTGGTTAACTCATAAATAGATATGTTCGCACAGGTATTTTTCATATCTTCAACAATATTGTAATCCAGAGCGGGAAGACTCATCGAGTTGTCCAGGGGTAGACTTGTGTTCGTGTTGTCCGGTGGGATTCTTTTGTCTTTGCTACTCACAGACTTACTTTTGGATGTAGCTGTCCTCCTGAACTTGTCTTGTGTTATCTATGTTGAGATGACCGATGGATCCACTGTTATGAGCAGATGCTGTCTTAATTTTTCTCTCGGTATTTCAAATACAATGGGGGCCCCTTGACTCCTCAAGTTGTATCGATTGTTCTACTTTGAGGCAAGACGACCACTCAGAGTCTCCTTGTCAGTGGTTGTCTTTTGGGTAGCATTAAGACATTGATACATGTTGATAACATGCCCGACACTTGGAGCTTCATTAGTAGCAATAGCTTCCTCTTAATCTTCATCCTCAGGCTGAACCTGCTCACTAGCTTTAAAATGATCACTTGACCTTATAACCATGATGCTCATCACTCAGTTCCATTTTGGACAAGTCTTTTCTGAATGTCAGTATTTGTGGACCGTGCAGGATTGATCTGCCACAATCTTGTCTAGGGTGAGCACAACGTTTGAGTTATGTGCAGATTTAGCTGGGTGGCTACTGTTGCTGCTTGATGTAACATTCTTATTCTCCATGGATCTGGGAGGCCTGTTGCTCATAACTGTCTCGGTCATATGTTTCTTTAGTTCAGACACTTTGGTTGTCAAGGAGTTGATGAGACGAGCGAGGTTATCAATTTCACTTGCTTCCTTTTCCTTTACCTTACTCATAACAGTTTGAGACCTCCTGCCCATGTATTTGGAGTCCTTAGCTGGTTCGTTATCTACAATGATTCCAATAGTGCACAGGTATTTCTCCACATCAATTTCCTCTTAGCAATTTTCCAAAAGTGTTGTTTGACGACTTGCTTGATGAACTGCGCAATGCTGGTCGACAGTGCAAATGTGTAGTAGTCAACTATGAAGGAGTTGTGAGGTTTGGTGTTTGCAGTAAAATTGTTCAAGATATGGTTAAACCTCTGGTTCAAATATTTCACTTTCTCTTTCTGTTGCATCTTGAGACTACCAAAATATTTCAACAACATGGTAGGGGTTTTTCCCTCAACAAACTTCTCAAAGAAAATTCTCTTGAACATCCCCCAGTTCTGAATGGAGTTGACAGGAAGGCTGTGGTACCATACAATGACTCTATTATCCGAGGTACATGGAAACAATCTACATGAAACATCATCATAACGTACCTCGAGTGTATACAGATGTAGGTAGAACATGTCTAGATGGTCTTCTACTTTCACTGTTCTGTCAGGGTCATACTTTATTAACATCTTTTCTGCGTGTCTTGGCATCTTGTGCAATACACCCGAGAGTGCCAATGGGCCCTGTGTCATCCATTCTAGATTTTGATCCGCCATATTGTCCTCTTCTTCATCCTCCTCCTCTTCCTTTGAATCTGACAGTTTGACCTCTGAATTTGTTGGTTCGTCTCCACCTCCACCTCCTCCATTGCCTTCCCCTCCTCTGCCTCCGCCAGAATCTGAGCCCAAGAGTAAGTTGTTATCCTTCTACGAAAACAGGAGGTTCCTCTTCGTTCTCAACAACTTCGTCCAACAATTCAAGAGTGGAGAGGATTACTTCTTCAATAGATGAGACTACCACTCTTGTGGGTGTAGTCTTTTGCTTCCTCTATGAAGAGGGAAGAGTGTGTACTCCTGGAATAAGTCCAAAAACTTTAGCAAACTGACGGGTGATGGGACAGACAATACAAATGTGATGATATGAATTTTCTTGTTCGGGTCTAGGAGGTGAGGAGTAACCAACTTCAGAGTTGCGTGTGGGGAAGAGGTGAGGGAGTTCATGTTACTACCTTGACCAGATGATGGATAAGTGGGGTTGAGAGGACATTCAACCATAAACTATTGGGGGCCCTCCTTCTATCTCCAGAAATGTTGATGACGCGGAACCCTCCAACATTCAGGGATTTCCCTGGTATGAAGTCCCAACTAGACCTCATACCGTTTGGTGCAGGAGTCCCATCTGGTATGATGGCCCAGTTGCCATTATCTTAGAGATTTTCCTTAGCTCTTGTTGTTCAATACATGAGAGTTTTATGCTTGTAACTTCAAGAAAGTGAGGTGAGTATGCATGGTGAGTGCGTAAAGTAACTTTGTGTCTAGGTTCTCTTAGTGTAAGGGAAAGGGTAAAAGTGAGCCTCTAGATGAGAGGCAGTAATACAACCCAGGGAGAAATACATGCAAAAACAACGAGGGTCTATCCAATATCCAACAGAATAGTCCACAATGGATGCGACAGTCGTTAAAAATAAAGTGCAAAGGAAAACATGTACACCCTCCAACGGAGTAGTCCACACGGGGGTGATGGTTGTTATAACCAAGAAAACAAGAATGATTTGTCTAATGTCCTACGGAGTAGTCCACATAGATGAGACAACAATGATAAACAATACAACACATCTTCAACAATGTAAGTACTAAAATAACTGAACTAGTTCAACTATCTTAGTACAAGTTAAGCAAACATGCATTACAAACGTTTAAACAATAGTCTTACAAATAGATACAAAATATGCGTGAAAATGTGCTGGCCTGAGATATGCTTCTGAATTAACAAAAAGTTCCAAGACACATCTGTACACCATACATCACTAGCCCCAGTAGTAGGACATTGGAGCCACTCCTCACTCCTCAAAGAACAAACTGCATACTCTCAAGGCTATGTGGGAGGAGCCAAGGTGAAGAGTCCTTTGCTCATACAATGAGGGGGTATTTATAGCCATGGGTGATGCTTGACCCTTGTGACTCTTGGACTTCCCTCATGACCGTTCAAATTCCTATGACATTTCAACTGACACGACTCTTCAAATTCATATATGAATCTCTTGGACTTTCACATTACATTGCATTTGATTACAACAAGTATGGCCCATAGTAGTGATGTGGCCGAGACAACTCATGACACAACTCGACATGACACAGTTGACATGTACTCGCTGACTGTGGTGTCCATGTAAAGCTGCTATGTTGTTAAGTGATAGATGTGCTCTCGTTGTGTTGCATCTTCACCTCCGCATGGAAAAGTGTTGCGGGGTCTTCGATGGTCTTGGTCTTTGCTTGATGGTTCAGTGCATGTGTCCCTTTCGCTCTTTGCTTGATGGTTCAGTGCATGTGTCCCTTTCTCTCTTTGATTGATGCGCTTTTTACGTTCATTCAGTTACGAGCAAGTCTTCTAGCATGTACTCCTTCTTCAGCCCATTCGTTGTCGTGCCATGTTCCATTAATGTACCTGTTCCTGTAATTCACTCATGATGGGACACCATCAAATACAAAAATCTCCTAGTCTAGCATGATGCATTAATTTCAATTTCGGATCCAGGTGACAGGGAGGGAGGACAAGACACTAAAACTACACAGAGCATAGCTCAGGATAAGATGAGGGGCTCTGAAGCACTATTGGGAAAAACTGTGTAGAAGTCAATGGGAGGAAAAATTGAGCAATCAGGGACAATAGTGATAGCTGTAAGATGGAACCCAGCTGGGAAAAATAGCATAGTTCCTGGGAGGAAGAAAAGGCAGGGTGTTCGGGGGAATTATCGGAAATTTATTTGCAATTTTCAGGATGAGGAATGAGCAGGTCACTTTGTGTCCATCTGAGGATCTCTGAAATTTCTCGGAGGAAGATAGAGTGGGGCAACAGGGGCACTGATAGGAAATTCTTTGCAATTTTCAAGAGCAGGGCATGTTGGGCTGCGTTGAGCTGCTAGTCATAACTACACATTTGTGAGAGACAATGCAGGATAGGTAGCACTACATAGTTTCCAGAAACAGTGCAGAGCGGGGTAGCAAAAGGTGTACCAGTCAGAAATGCGCAATTTTCAGGAGCAAAGCAGAGCAGAGCAATCCAACAGGAGGAATAACTTAGCATGTATGCACAGTTTCTACAAGAAGTGCAGGGCAGGCAACTCGACATGTTTATGAAATTTGGAGAGAAGTGCAGTCCCGGGTCACAGTGCAGTGTAGATTTCTGGTCGACCAAAGGGAGGCTTGATAACTGATCTCGCGGGAAGCACAGGTTGGATCAGGCTTGGAGACAAATTCTGTGCAATTCTGGGAGACAAATAACCTGCTCACTTCCAGGATTACGTAGTGCAGCTGCCCTGGAGGACAACCTCAAGAACTATGCAATTCTAGGAAGCAGAGCAGGGTCACTGAGAGCTGAGACTGTGCAATGTAGCTCAGTCGGGGTCCAATTAAAGGGGTTTGTCCGATCAACATATTTTCAAGAAAAATGGATAAGTGGAAGAGCAAGTGAACTTGTGTAGACATGAAATTATGATCAGACACTTAGCATGACTCGAAGAAAGGACACCACAAACCAACAAGACAAACATGTGATCAATGAGACTATCTTAAGGTTAAGAGTGACAAGTGCAACACTTGAGATAGACCTTTGAACGACCGTGACAACAGTTATGTGACCATGCTTACAACTTTGTATGTGAGTACAACTGATGTTCACAGAGCGAAGACAAATCATGCACACAAAGACTAACCTTCAAAATCATTAGAACAAGATCGCAAGCATGACAAAGCAATCAACATGCCAAAAGACGATTGTCGGTTAGACAAGCAAAGGGTGTAAAAGACTCTACAAAGGCTTATGGAATGAGATTGAATGTTTACAACCATCAGTGGAAAAACCAAGGAAGGCTCCGAAATTTGGATGCAGACCAAAATTTTGGAGGGTGTTGCAGTCGCTACAACAGGACGAGAGATCACAAGATCCTAAGCAGGCTCCGAAATTCAAGTGTAAGCGAAATTTTGGAGGGTGTTTGTAACAACAACAACATAATCTAATTCAATTAAGAACACTCTACCATAATCATGGTCACTATCATCATCCTCATCATATGAGCTACTATATTCTCTTGAATATATACTTTTATTCTTGAATAATTCTGTCTTGTTTTTTCCTTTGTTTCTTTTTATGAGATTTCTTTTCTTTCTTATAATTTTCTTCTTCATCACTATTTCATCCCTTTGCAAAAGGACATTTAAAATCACAATGAACAATTCTACCACATTCAAAACATTTTAAAGGAGGCTTTCCTTTATATTTTCCAGTTCCACTTTTCAACTTTCTCTCAAAGGTGGATTCTTCATTGCCTAAATCATTACTACAATTAGATCTTGCTTTTTACTTTTTCTTGTTCTTCCTTGTCTTCTTGGAGACTAGGAAATTTGCTTACCTTTTGGATGGATTTTCTTGTTCTGTCCTCATTTGATATGCTGTAAGAATTCCATGTAGCTCATCCATACTCAATGTATCTAGATATTTTCTTTATTCTAAAGCTAATATTTTATAATCAAATCTCTTTGGGAGAGATCTTAGTATCTTTAGAACAATCACTATATCTACGATATTCTCTCCCAGTCCTCTCATAGTATTCCCAGTCTCATCAACCTAGAGAAAGTAAGTTGCAATGTGTTTACGTTCCTTCATCTGCAAGTGTTCAAATTTTCCTCCATAAGTTTGAAGGTTGGCCCCTTTGACCTTTTCATCTCCTTCATCCCAAATTTCATTCACTGATTCACAATGCATAACCTTGAAAAATTCTGATTATGGTCATACTTCCTAGCATAACATACATTTCCTTTGAATTACTTTAATAGATCCTTCTTCCAACCGTATTTGTTGAGTAGAGGATGGTACCTTGTATTAATTTATAACAACTTGCCAAATATCAACTCCTTGTGCCTGTAATAACAATCTCATCTTTATGCACCAAAAGGCATAATTTTGTCCATCAAACAATGACAAACCATATTTGGCATATTCTGCTTGCTTGTCCATGAGTCTTAATGAGATCTACCTTCCAATGATCTAATTGTTATAAAGGACCCCACTCTAATACCAACGGTTGGAATATTCAACAATACTGGGGGGGGGGGGGGGGTGAATCAATGTTAACAATTTTTAACTTCAAAAATTTGTACATGCATCCAAAAGCATAAAGAAAAGCACATAAACACACAAAACACAAAGATTTTTATGTGAAAACCATGAAATGATTTTCTTAGTATATATAAAGAGTACATATATATTTATCGACATAAAATAAAAGGAAGCACCATCTCCCTGGTTTATGAGCACCAACCAAACGGAAGCACCAACTCCTTGGTTTATGAACACCAACTAAAAGGAAGCACCAACACCCTTCAACACCAAATCTTGTACAAGAGCTAATCTTAATCAAATAAATCTACCCTTTTAGAAACTGCTTGTCTTTCATTCACACAAGCGCTCAACTTGCTAACCATGACCTTATTAGCAACATAACTTCCCTCAACAAATGATCCTTGAACTCAACCTCCTTTCAACAAACTCAACTTCTGGAAATCTGCCTCCTCTATAGGGTTCGACCTCCTCAACAAAGGACAATGTTAAATCTTAAAAAAAACCTGAAACTCACCTTCAAACACATTAGGATTTAACCCTCAAAACAAGCTTTATGTCAACCTTCTTTGTACTAAAACTTTGGTCCTGAAATTCAGCCTCAATAGGGATAGGTCATTGCTCTCAGGATAGGCTTAAATTTTGGCCTTCCACATTGGAATTTGACCCTGTACACAAATTTGTAATTCGACCTTCAAAGGTGACATAATTCATCCTTTAAATATGGGTCTGCAATCAACCTTCTAACCAGGGCCATAAACCTTAAAAATTTATGCTAAAAATCCTTCCAAAATAAGCCAAAAAACCCTTCCAAAATAAGCCACAAACTAGGCCTTCATAAATGTGCCAAAAATCCTTCCTAGAAAGTATCTCCAAATTAACTCCTCTTCACTTCTAGTTCATGAGGTATGAACCTCATAACTCCTTTTCTTTGTTTTTTTGAACAATCCAAAACTTTCTTGATTGAATGGCATGAAATGCTCCTTCTCACACCTATTTATATTGCATTCAGGGTCTAGACTGGGCCGACTTGTCCATTGGCTTGAATGGATTGTGCAATTGGAAGAATGTCTAGTGAATATTCAAAAATAATTTCTCCTCAAACCTGAGGGGTTAGAGGGCGTGCTATATATCATTGGAAAGGTCTTTAAATGGGCTTTTCAACCATATATGTTATGCTTCCATTTGAGCTAGGTAAATGGAGTAAAAATTCTTTATAGAGTATCCAAATATGTAACTTTCTCTTTCATTTCACCAACCTTTGACATCAATGATAACTTCTTTCAACATATTATGGATGATAGGTTGTGGCTAATGGAAGAGGCACTGTTTCCAAACAAAGCACATCCAACCTCAGGCATTCCTATACACTCGACTCCACTCAACTAACTGCAAGGCATCCATGTGGCATAAAGCCACCAATGGAAAGGTCAACGGTTTGCATGAGTTTTTGTTTTATGATTTCAAATTTTAAGAGTATGTTTTCAACCTGTATGGTTACTAAGCCTCATTTTGTAACTATTCTATCCATGAGCGTGGAATTATCTAGTTCAATCCATGGATTTTGACAAACTCAAGTTCACATCTTGATCAATGTTCGCAGTCTAGCTTTTATTGCGACAATCTAGATCTGATCAAGGTATTTCTCTGTAATATGCTCTGCAAATACTTGATAGCTCAATATAATGTTTATGATTTTACAAAAAAAATTGTTTTTAAAAATGTTTATTTGTTTATTTATTTTTATATCGTTGTTTTCTTATAAAACAAACTTATTACCATTTTAATATAGTTTTAATTGAAAATACTTATTGAATATTTTTTTTGAAAATGAATGTTATAAAAAACTCATATTTAATCATAAATCATATTGAAATAATGTTTTTTTAAATGTTTTGTTTTGTTTGCTTTAAATATCTCATATTTTGATTAAAAATGGACCAAATTTCATAATATTTCATTAGTTTGCAAATTATTAAAATTGAGCTTTGGTTTAATTTATTAAATCATATATATATATATATATATATATTATATATATATATATATATATATATATATATATATATATATATATATATATATATATATATATATATATATATATATATATATATATCATATTTTGATTAAAATAGACTAGCTTTCATAATATTTTCATTAGTTTGCAAATAATTATAGTTGATATTTTGACTTAGTAACAATGTGGTTGAAATCATTCATTACTGTTAGGTCCCTATAATAATAGTGATTCCCCCATTACTATTGTCATTGTATCCCTTATTTTTATTATTGTGTCCCTATTGTCCCCATATTGTTATTGGTGTGCTCCATAGAATCCCACTATTGTTATTGTTGTGCCCCTATGTTATTATTGTTAGGTCGGCTTGATTATATTGTGACCCCTTAGAATCCTATATATAGAAGGGAGGTTTAGTCATTTGTATCATCCAAGAATTGCTTATTTGTGTAATGTAAAGGAGGTTTGCCGCTCGAAGAGGATGAATTTTAAGGCGTTGATCTATCGTTTTTATCTTTTCGTGAGTTGGTTTCCTAACATTTGGCATCAGAGGTTTGGATTCTAGGGTTTCGCTGCTCCAAATAGGTCATTGTATAATTTTCGGTATAATTTTTTTTCTACGATGTTTCATAAGCTAAAAACAAAACCCAGTTAAGTTGAAATCATTTTGAACTTCGGATCCAAATTTCAGAGCTTGTCTCACTATATTTTAGGAGATATGATCTGAGGAAGTTAGGGTTTTTGCAACTCTCGAATTACATTCCAAACAAGTGACCTGGGGAAAATTATCATAACTTTTGTTCTGAGCATCAAATTGACATTTCGTAGGAAGTTTTTAGGTACTAAAGTCGAAATAGTGACACGTGGCACTTCGTACAATTTCGCTCTACTGAATTAGTCTATAATCAGGCCACCATGGGAGATTTGGTATAACTCTTCCTTGGAGAATCCAATCTTGATCAGACTTGCAGGGTTATAAAGAGGACTAAAAGGGATACTATAGGACATGATTTCAGATATTCAAGATCTGCAGTTACAAAGATACAACAAATTTAATATCAAGTTCCTACAAAGTGAAAAAAACGTGTGTAGTTTTTTTTTTTAAATTTTGCATAAGATTGGTTTGAAAAATTAGTTTGAGGAATTCAAAGGGAATAGTGAAGAATTATTAGCATTAATTGATTCCTTGAAGAAAAGAAATGGAAACACCTAGTAAGAAACCTAAAAGCTCTAGCATGACTCGTGAAGAAGAGGAAGAAATGCAACATGATATATCAAAATTAGAAAACCAAGTACAAAAAATTTCACTCTCACAAAAGGTAACTGAAGCCAGGATGAACGACGTGGAAGCTAATATGAATGGCATGCAAGTTAAGATGAATGGCATGGATGCTAAGATGAATGGCATGGACACTAATATGGAAGAATTGAAGATAAATTTGAATTAGTTACTACAAGAAATGGTTACTAATGGTGAAAGGGTAGTAAAGGAAACTCATGATGAGAACAAAAGAAATGTTAATCATGATTTCATAGACTCTAATTTTGGATTGAAGACCCACCATGTTCCAAAAATTGATATGAAGAAGTTTGATGGCAAGGAGATCGGAACATGGAAATTACAGATGGAGCAATTTTTCGATCTCCTTAATGTGCAAAACACACAAAAGGTACATATTACAACTTTATATTTGGAACCAAATCAGTTTGTATGGTATCGATGACTTTGCTCTCATAAACAAATTGTCACTTGGGAAATTTTTACGGAAGAAACAATAGCACATTATGAGGATACAAAAGGCAGCACCTTTTTTAGCCAATTGATAAATCTCAAACAAAAGGGTTCAATGATGGAGCACATTGAGGAATTCCAAAAATTGGACATAAGGGTAAAATATATTCCAGAGGAGCATAGGATTGATGTGTTCATAGCGACTTTAAAGGATAATATCCAACATGAGGTTCGCCTTTGGGAACCTGATTCATTGGATAAGGCATCCAGGTTAGCAAGAAAAATGAAAAGCAAAATTATGTCAACCAGGAAGCCTACCACTCAAAACTATAAAGATGGAAGTGTTGTTGCCCCTAGCCATCCACAACCTACAAGGTTGACACAACAACAATTGGAAGAAAAAAGAGCAAAAGGGCTTTATTACAGTTGTGATAGAAAATACACTAAAGGTCATAAGTGTGTTGAGAATAAATTATTCTACATAGATTGTGAAGAGGAGGAAGAAAAGGAACAAGAAATGTCAAAAGAATAGGATATACTCCAGGAAAAAACCCTAGATAAAGAAGAAATGAATCTGACCATATCATGTAATGCATTGGCTGGAATTACCACTCCTCAAGCTATCAAGATAGAAGGACATATCAAGAATAAAAAGGTAATAGTGTTGATTGATTTGGGAAGTACCCATAATTTTATTCATTGTAAGATAGCCAAGGAATTGAATTTCTTCATATATCTAGCACCAGAGTGTCCAATGCTTTCCATTCCAATGGGTGGTGCTAATGTTGTACTAGGAGTCCAATGGCTACAATCCTTGGGTACAACAACTTTTAATTTTCAAGAACTTTTCATGAAATTTTGGTGTGGAAGGAAAGGAAGTTGAATTAAGGGGTATTGCAGGGAAACCGGGAAAGATAATTAGCTCTGAAGGTATGACAAAGCTTCTAAAGAAGGAACAACGAGGCGTAATTGCACAATTATGTTTGCTAGAAGTTCCCACATCGAAATCATCTGTTTCTCCAGATCTCTAAAAAGTCTTGGACAATCATTCCAAGGTATTTGAGACTCCCAAAGGCCTCGCACCTATTCATGATCATGATCATGCTATTCATTTGATTCTAGGAAGTGTTCCTCCAAACATCAGGCTGTACAGATATCCATATGCCCAAAAGAGTGAAATTGAACTTATGGTTGCAGAAATGCTAGAGGCTGGTATAATTCAACCTAGTTAAAGTTCTTTCTCTACTCCAGTAGTGTTGGTGCACAATAAGGATGGATCATGGTGCATGCGTACGGATTATAGGGAGCTCAACAAGCTCACTATTAAAGATAAATTTCCCATTCTTATCATTGATGAATTATTGGATGAATTGCATGGATCAATTTACTTCACCACATTGGATCTTCGTTCAAGATATCATCAAATTAGAATGAGGACTGAAGACATTTCGAAAAAAAACATTTAGAACTCATGAGGGTCATGAATTTTTGGTCATGCCTTTTGGCCTTACGAATGCACCTTCTACATTTCAAGGTTTGATGAATTACATTTTCAAACCCTTCCTTAGAAAATTTGTGTCAGTATTTTTTGATGATATACTAATCTACAGCAAGTCTTGGAAGGATCATGTCCAACATGTTGACATGGTGCTCAAACTATTGGAGGAGAAACAATTATATGCAAAAAATTCCAAATGTTTCTTTAGAGTATAAGAGGTGGAATACCTAGGTCACATTGTATCTCATGAAGGTGTTAGGTAGGCCCTAGAAAAATTAAATCCATTAAGGAATGGAAAATCCCCACATCCATAAAGCATCTACGAGGATTTCTCGGGTTGACAGGGTATTATCGCAAGTTTGTTAAGAATTATGGGAGAATAGTAGCACATCTAACAACATTATTGAAGAAAGATGCATTCTCATGGACTCTAGAAGCAACGAAGGCCTTTGGACATCTTAAAGAGGCAATGTGCCAAGCACCAGTATTAGCTACACCGGAATTCAAAAGAACCTTTATTGTGGAATGTGATGCCTCAGGAAATGGAATTGGTGTTGTTTTAATGCAAGAACAAAGACCCATTGCTTTTGAAAGTCGTCCAATCAAAGGAAAGTATTTACACAAAGATATTTATGAGAAGGAAATGCTAGACATATTACATGCACTTAAGAAATGACGACCCTACCTAATGGGAAGACACTTCAAGGTAAAAACAGATCATGATAGTCTTAAATACTTTTTGGAACAAATATTATCTTTAGAAGAGCAACAAAAATGGGTGAAAAAGATGTTGGGTTATGACTTTGAAATCATCTACAAAAAAGGGAAGCAAAATGTTGTGGCAGATGCACTCTCAATAAAGGATGAGGATGTGGAAGCAATGTTGTGCGCCATTTCTATTATCCAACCAGATTGGATAAACAAAGCAAGGGATGGATGGAAGAATGAGGAAGAAGTGTGGGCACTCATTCAAAATTTACAACAAGATCCCTGTACATCTGATACATTTAGCTGGAAAAATGATTCGTTATGGTACAAAGATCGCTTATACATATGTAAGAATTCCCAACTCAAACAAAATATTCTTATGGAATTGCACACTTCTCCCTTAGGAGGGCACTAAGGATTTTTAAAAACTTGCCACAGGGTTAAGAAGGAACTTTTTTGGGATGGCCTTAAATCATATATTCAAAAGTTTTTGGTGGAATGTTTGGTTTGCGAACAAAATAAAGTTGAAATAATTAAGACCCCAGGTCTATTACAACCTTTATCCATTCCAAGCCAATGTTGGGAGAATTTTTCAATGGATTTTATCACAGGTTTACCCGAGTACGAAGTAAAGAGTGTCATCATGGTGGTAGTTGACAGACTTATAAAGTATGCACACTTTTATGCATTATCACATCCATTTAAAGCCAATACAGTTTATACTACATTTATGGAAACAATTCAAAATCTACATGGAAACCCAAAGATTATTGTAAGTGGCAAAGATCCCATTTTCATTGAAAATTTTTGGACATAATTATTTGCTTGTCTCGGTACTCAGTTAGCTCATAGCTCATCTTATCATCCTCAATCTGATGGGAAAACTGAGATAGTAAACAAATGTTTGGAAGGATATCTTCTTTGCTTTATATCTGATAAACAGACACAATGGGTCAAATGGTTGTCTCTGGTTGAATAGTGGTATAACACTTCCTTCCATACTGAAACAAAAATGACCCCATTTATGGAACTTTATGGATATCATCCACCATCCATCACATCACTTTTAAGAGAAAATTATAAGGTTCAAGCAGTGGAACATCACATCGAGCATCAACAACAAGTTCTCCAACTCTTAAAGGATAACCTCATGTTGGCGCAGAATATAATGAAACAATAGGCATATCAACATCACAGCGACATAAGTTTTGATGTAGGCGACAGGGTATTCTTACGGTTACAACAATATAAACAAATGTCCCTCAAGCAAGCTAAGAAGGATAATAAATTATCACCAAAGTATTATGGTCTGTACAAGGTGTTGCAAAATATTGGTACTATGGCATACAAATTGGAGCTCCCTGCAACTTCTCGAGTGCACCCAATTTTCCATGTTTAATGTTTAAAGAAGGTCATAGGTGACAAGCTCCCAGTTCAAACAATATTGCCATAACTTGACGAGGAAGGAAAAATCATATTGGAACCTGAAGCAGTCACAGAAACAAGAACTCGACAACTACGAAATCGATAAATTTCAGAGTATCTCATCAAGTGGAAGAACTTATCCGTTGAAGATTCCACATGGGAGGATGAGAATTTTATACAGAAGCATCCAGAACTACTCGGGCATTGAGGACAACACTTTTCGGAAGGAGAGGGGCATGTTAGGTCCTTATAATACTAGTGATTCCCCCATTACTATTGTCATTTTATCCCTTATTGTTATTATTGTGCCCCTATTGTCCCCATATTGTTATTAGTGTGCCCCATAGAAACCCACTATTGTTATTGTTGTGCCCTTTTGTTACTACTATTAGGCTGGCTTGATTATATTGTGACCCCTTAGACTCCTATATATAGAAGGGAGGTTTAGTTAGTTGTATCATCCAAGAATTGTTCATTGGTGTAATGTAAAGGAGGTTTCCCCCTCGAAGAGGCTGAATTCTAAGGCGTTGATCTATCTTTTATATCTTTTTGTGAAATGGTTTCCTAACAATTACATTTTAACAAGTTCCGATCTTGGGGTATTGGTTGAAATTGAGTCTTACTAGTGTTAGAATTTTCTAAGACTCTTAAGCACTCATCTATATTTTTAATCACTTCGACCAACACCAAGTAAGGCACTTGGATTTTTATTATAATTGAGGAATTATCTTACCAAATAATAAACTTGTTAACCATCAACCGCATTTCCACTTCTTCTGAAACACAATATAATTCATTATTTTAGAACAATTTATAGGGTACTTGTCCACTGCAGAGGCTTAGAAAATTATTGACATACACCGTATTAAAAATAATAATAACAAAAAATGTGAGAAATATTGTTTGGTAACTTACTATTACCTTCAAAGTAAAATAAAAGAGTGTGCACAATAATGATATGACCATTGCCAGGAAATTATTATAATATGCCTAAACTTATTTCATTTGGCTATGAATTATCAACATGCCCTTGTTGAAAAATTTCATGTTGGAGATTGAATGATCATAACCTTATTTGCACCAATTTCAAGCAATGAAACTTCTATTATTTTGGACCAACCTAGCTATAACATAAAACTTGAAAATTGTAATATCGTAGTTACTTCTCAAATAGTTGGTATAGATTGGATCAACATATTATTTGTTAATTATTTCAATACTTTCAGAGTGGAAAAAATGGGGGAATTAGTTGTAGGATCATTTTAATGATAGGTCATAGTTTGGAGAATTAGGGTCTAAAACATTTTAGAGACATTTTGAGGCATTAAATGATGTTTTTTTGTGTCAAAAAAATTCTCACTTGCTCTAGTCCCTTTGGTATCATGCTACTCTCAGAGTCCTTTCTAATGGTGCAAGAATAACATCAAGAGGAGCATATATGCAAAAGTTATTTCTCTTGTAAATTGGCCTACAGACCTTTCCAATTATGCAAGAATCACATTGTTAAGAGTTTTTATGCAAAAGCTATGCCTCTTGTAAGTTGACCTAACATGTTGACCACCATGGTACAAGAACATGCCACATTAGCCCCCATTACTCATGCACATGGGGCTAGCCACATGTGGACTTTAAAAAAGAATCTAGGAGGACCAAACCCATAACTCTAGTTGAGGGTTGAGGGAGTCAAACCTTACCTCTAGTTAGCTATTGGTCCATGTTAAATACCGTGTCTTAAGAAGTACAAGTTCCATTCTATATTATTTCTTTTTATTCCATAATTGAGTAGAACAACTAAGAGTGTGCAGTTAGAGAGAAAAAAAAATGGGGTTAAATTTTTGTAGTAGCTTTATAAGGCACAGATCTCCTAAAGATCCATCGAGAGTACCTTTTCCTTTGTACTTGCATATTTTGGTGACAAACAAAAGAGAGCAGAGTAGCCTCACCTTCTAGTTGTTGGGTTTTCTCCTATAAGGTATTATTAGGGTAAACTTTATGTCTATTATGGATGTGTGGATGTATTTTATTTTCTTCTCTATTTCTTGCATGATAGATATTTCATTCATTTAAAACAACAAATTAGCATTAAATAATTTGATATCCAAAGGAAAATTAACATATGTGGTATATATTTTAGTACGTTTAACAAATATGTTGTGGCAAATTATTCTAGGGGAATATCCATGACAATTTACAAATCGTATTGGTATCAGAGTAGGTTTATTTGAGGTATTTCATGAGAAGTTATAGAGATATGAAAATTGGTTTAAGAAGAAAGTCACATAACACTAGCCATGGTTGATGAGTCTATTTACAATAACCCTCAAGATCTAGCCAAAGAGATATTAGTGTGAGGTTGGAAGTGAAAATAACTAACATTAGTCATAATATGAATGCATTAACATAAATAATAATTTGAACCTCCTCATGGTGGTGTTGTATATGCTACAATAACACCTAAAATTTTTAGTTTAACACCCAAATTTTGGGCCCCCGTATGCTTTTGATGCTCATGGTCTTCAACACATATGTCTATGTCTTTGAATTGGTCAAATATTTCCTAGGCCTAGTCATCATTAAACCCTATGATTCCTCATGTTTGCATGATGCACATATCATTTATCCACCTTGATTGATCCTAATTATGGTTCTAGTGAATGCATTAGGGGTTGGGGATCTTTATGACATTCATGTTTGATCCTCATCTCCTAAGGTGCATTTTTCATGAGCATTTCATGACATTTGAAATTGCATTATTTCATTATCATGCTAAAGGGACTCCCTTACATATCAATGTCATGTGCGATCAATAAAGAAATTTACATGATTGAATGTTGCATGGGTTTTAAGTAAAAAGTAGTTTTTGCATTCAATATTGAAGCTTAAAAAAAGGTTTGTTGTATTAAGGTCCCTTTTTCATCCAAATACCATCCCTCGTACATATGTTATATCTTATAGTACAAGTGACCCACGCATCACGAATATTATATAAAAAAACCCTTCGTTGAAAGAACACATTACATGTTCACTTTCAAGATGTGATTGTTTAAATTTCATTTTAATTAAAAGAGTTTCATTTATTTAATTGTAGAGATTGATTCAATTAGAGTGAAATTATGATATCATTATGTGTATTAATGATTCCAAATGGAGGGTTTCTCTTTAGAAGATGACTAGGCTATGAATTACAAAGAGTTACGATCACTGCTGGTGCATATCAAGGACAAATTAAACAGTGGTGATTGAGGATTCCTCTATGAGAAGTCACACCATATTTTCAACCCACAAGTTATGGAAAAGAACCTTGTAACGCACCCCACTCACCTTAGTGGGATGGCTACTACTAATCCAATTCCTCTTGTGCTGCTAATTAAAACTTCCGAGATGTGGCCTCCAACCCACGTCATCCCTCCATTCACCAAACTATGATAAGGTGAAATCTCGACATTGAATACATGGCTTCCACAATGGGGTTCTCATCAGACCCTTTGGATAAGATTTCTTCTGTTAAGGTTTTAAGTTTGGAATTAAGCCTAGATTTGCAACAACATTGCTCATTGCAGAACTTCGCCATGGCTCGATTAGGGAGGTCTTACCAAAGCTTATGAAATATGCCCAATCTTGAATCCAATGGTTTTCATAAAGGATCACTCCCTTCCTATGTTGTGCATCGTTCTTAAAGGAACTCTAACACGGCTCTACTACAATGGTTCTTTAAATGCCTAGACTTGTGCCAAAAACTCACCATGGCCATTGAAGTTTACTAAGGCACCCATTGGTGCTATTCCTCCTGAGCATACAATAGAGTTCCTTCTCTCAATTCACAATGTTTGTATCAAAGAACATTGATCAAGGACTTGTCCATTCAAACTATAGAATTTCCAACTGTGTCTCTTAAGGTTTTACAGTCCCTTGGGTCCTCTGGATCCTCCTAAGATTGGATAGATCTTGGCCTGAAAAATCTGTAGGTCTCCATCAAGGAAAAACTAGATGCCACAAGATTATAATAACCACCATGAAGTAGATGGTGCCAAAAGGACCACACAAATATTAACATTCCTCAAGGAGACATGGAATCCTCCCTTTGATTTCGAGTTCAATCATCAAGCTTATATACAAACTTCAATGGATAAGATGGAAGACTTATGAACACTCCCTTTTTAGGGACATGAAATCCTAGGCATAGCTGAACCAATTGTTTCTCAACCACCCTTTGCTGTAGGATTAGTGACTCCTAAAGAGCCTCCAATACTCACACTGCATGCTGCAGTGCTACCTGATGTGTGTTGCAGCCACTCAGGGACCATATGCACACATGCCTGTGCATAAATTTTCTCTGACATCATGAGTGGAAACATAGTGACAAATATGACTCTCACCCCTGTGAGGTTCATAACAAAGAACACATGGTAGAGGTGAAGTCTTGTGTGAAGTGTAGGAATATAAATTCGAGTCGCTCTATCTAATGAGGTTATTCCTTACACAACATAGAATATAGATATGTTGGTATGAGATATGAATGAAATGAATGTGTCGACCTAACACTAGGGTCTACATTACTAAGGCTTAAAGAAGACCCACATACATGTCAATAAGAGTAAAAGAGGAAATCCTCCATATTACTACATTGTAACACAACAATGAAATGCAAACATGTAACCCACATAGCTGGAATTCTATAATAAGAAATAAAGTCCTCATGCTAATAGTTCTGTGCTTAACCATTATTCTCATGCACTATCTTAACTCCTTCAAGCATTAAAGAAACACATCAGTCCCCTCTACGTAATGGCAGCCACATACATGTCTAATGCACTCATAACATCGTTTCAACCAATATATACATACATTTATTTGTGAGTAAGAAGAATAAGAGCACTTTTATTAACAATACAAAAGTGTTCCAACTGAGAGTGGGACTCTAAATATCCACCCAACTGTAGACAAGCTACAACCACTATTACTTGTAGTTGTTAATGCCCCGAGCCAGATTCCAAAGCTTGAGGTGGAGTGGTTTCATAGGGAAAACTTCAACAAATATATCCCTTAACAGAATACACTAGGATACATTGCCTCCATTCCTAAGGCAAGCCACATCCCTCCTTGTAATACTTATGCCATGCAAGTTTCAATAGGGCCTTTAGCTGGTTTATTTCTCTCCTCAAAGCTTAGTAACATAATTGTAAATCATGATTTCTCTGCCTTTGCTCTAGCCTCTGTGTGATAAGAGGTCCTCCCACTCTTCCTGCTATGTTGCTGAATGGGCCTTCTCACAAATGCCCTCCCTCTCCTTCTCCTCTCTCGTGTTTTTCTACTGCGCAATGATTTTTCTTCCTCTATCCTTGCTACGATCACAATTAAATCTTCATAAATTCTATCCTCTCTGCCTTGTAATTTTTTTCCCAAGGTAACATGGCCATAGTCCTTTTGAATTCAATTTATGGCACAATCAGCCCCATTGAAAACCACTCAACCAACCTGATCCAGGGGATCAAATTAGTGCTCAAAATTCAAAGTGTGCGATAGAGCTCAAAACCTGAACGAATGGTAGATCTCGGCAATATGAATCCAATGCAAATAGTTTCACTCAAAATTGATATCGTGTGCTCCCGATATCATGTTATGATCGAATTGGAAAACATATAATATTTTTGGAATTTGGGTTGCAGGTACACCCAGTCAGCAATCCATACACTGACTAATGGTTGATTGACACTTTTCTCATTGTGATTGGCTCGTGTACGGTGTGATTTCATTGGTTGAAGGGTTGACCAATGAGGGAGAGCCACGTGGGCCAATTGATGGCAACCACTTGGCCTCCTCTTACTTGGAAAATTTTTGCATATGGTAGAGAGGGTCTCTACAAGGTTCAAACTTGAGATCTCCGTGGTGGTAGTGCATTTCTCCACCACTACGTCGCTGGTGGTTCTTGTACACCATAGTTCCGAAATCATATTTAAAATTTTTATACTGCAGCATTGGGGGAGGGGGCCAAGCTAAACCCTAGCCCCTAGCCACCCCAACGCCCACAGGACCACAGACCGAGGGTCCAAGGGGTTAGGCCTTTTCCCAACCCACGACCACAACCCTGAAGTTAATACACATTCATAACGAGTACAAAAGACCAAAGGCTTGTGGAAAGGGGCTAGCCCTAAGAGCCAACCTCGGGTCACATGACTCTCCACGGAACTAGGAGCGTTGTATTGTGGATGGGAGGCCAACCCCAAGGCCATATGGCGGCCATAAAAATAGGAGCATAGGTGCAAAGGGGGCCAGCCCTTAGGGCACTGGCCCAAGGTCACAAGGTGGCCGTACGACCAACATTGTGTGCCAAGTGGAGGGCTAAAACTATTGGTACATAGGTCCTAGAATCTCGGCCATAAACTTGGTTATATGCATGCCATGTGACTAAGATTTTCAGAACTGAGGGCTTATTGGTCGGACTAACCATCCTATAATTTCACCCGTCGGGTGGGAGTGTAGGCCAGAATTGTGCGCCGGTTCTGGGATGGGGTGCTAAAGCCAGGTTTAGGCCGAATTGGAGGATGATTAGTTAGAGAATTTGGGGAAAAACTTGAAACAATCATAACTTACACAAGTATTGGCCAAATGAGGTGTAGAAAGAACCAAAATGGGGGTTTTTGGATCCATTGGAGACATTAGTTCTACTATTTGATCTTTGTAAAGCTATGAAAACACACTTTTGAGCACTTAATGAAAAAGGCCCTGCATTAGAAACTGGACCAAGAGATGTAGCCCAAGAGAGGGGTGAACTACTTTATCATGTTTTGTGTTATGTGTTTTAGATATGGTTATTTATCTCTGTTTGGCTATAAAATTTGGTTAAAATTCACTTGTTTTATGTGTTTAGTAAATTGATCCTCTACCCAAAACACATATAATTTTCACTTGAAAATTGTTAAAAATCATCAAGTTTACATATTTCGATCATTTTGGTATCAGAGCAATAGGTTATTGTGAAGGTTTGATTTGTTTGCAAGTATTTTTCTGACACTTACAAGGTTGAAGCCAAAAATATGAGAAGGAGAACTTGTGGAGCCAAGATCTCAAATTTTTTCAAGGAGAACAAATGCAACTCAAGCTTCAATAGTCATGGCACATGAAGAAGGTCCTAAAGGGATGTTTGAAGATGAAATAACGTTAAGAAAAACATTCTTTGAGATGTCTGAAATGGTAAAGGTTTTTTATGAAGAGAGAAACTAAAGGTTGTATGGAGAGAGCTCAAAACCTCCAAAAGGAGATGGAGGAAAATGAAGCAAGACTCCAAAAGGGAAATGAGGGATGCCGAGAAATTAGATAATTGGATTTGTCAGATTAAAGTGTATTGCAGGATACAAAGAATAAAAGATGATGAGACCAAAATTCAGTTTGCTTCTCTTAGATTGGAAGGTGCAACACTTATTTGGTGGGAAGACAAAACTCAAGAGGACATGAATATACATAGTAAGATTCTTTCCTCTTGGAATGATTTTGTTGTTGCAATAAGAAGGCAATTTTATCCATTAGCATACATGCATAAATATGTTATGGATTGAAAAAAATTTAGGCAAGCTAAGGCACAAGATGTGCAATCTTATACTCAAGAATTTAGGAAAAGTGCTTTGACTTTGGGTATAGATTTTTCCTCTCAAGGTACTTTGATAAAAAACATTTGAGGATTTCATAGTTACTTGAGACATACCATTCTCATGTTTAACCCTACAAAATTAGATGAAGTCTGTGTACAAACAACTCATTTAGAGGCAAGAGGGAAAAATGTTTCTGAATAAACTAGTGAGAGCTCCTTTGAATCTGGAGAAAAAGGAAAGGGTAAATTCAAAGGCAAGAAAAATTATTCAGTCAAGAAAGAGGGAGAAAATATCACTTGTAAATACTGTTCCAAAGAAGGCCATGATGAAGACAACTGTTGGAAACTTCATCCTGAAATGAAACCCAAAAAGCTTAAAAACAAGGAGAAAGAAAAGATATTTGTAACTACACAACAAGATTTAGGTTCTGATTCTGAGGATGAAACAAATATCACAACCATGGGTTTGAAAGGTAAGGAAATTGCAAGTACTAGTTCTTCAAATCATCTGAATGATACTCAATATGAAAAACAAGAATATATCTTTTCCACATTAGAGTCATTTCAAAACATACCAACATAGATAAACTGTTTGATAGTGGTTCACAAGAAAATATTATTTTAGAAGACATTGTCAAGAAGTTGAATTTAAAAACCATTCCTAATCCTAAAACTTATCCTTTAGTTTGGGTGTGTGAGAATGCAAAATTGTAGGTGACAAAGAAATGCATACTTAGATTTGCAACTACTCCAAACTTTCTTGATGAGGTTGAACTTGAGGTAGTTCCGTTTGATATATGTGGCATTGTTTTGGGAAGTCCATATCTTTATGATAAGAGAGCTATTTTTCATCGCCATGGGAACAAATATCATTTGTTCAAGAATGGGATTGAGTACATTGTTAGAGTGCATAAAAAGAAATTGAGTTCATCTCTTATGAATGTTGGACAAATGAAGAGAATTGTTAATGCCAGTCAGAATTTTGCATTGTTAATGTTCAAGCACAAAGATGTTGAGGAATCTAAATCCTTTCAAGGACATGAATCAAGTTTCAAATCTGATTTCATTGAGGTTTATAATTCATGTGATAAGATGTTTCAGGAGTCTAACATGTTGCCTCCAAAAAGAGGAAAAAAAAATGAAGTGAATTTGCAACAGGACGTATCATTGTTGAACATTGGTGTGAACAAGATGCCAATGTTAAAGCATGTAGAGGTCAAAAAGAAAATGCAAAGGCTATTTGAAAAAGAGGACACTAGTCTCAAAACATCTTCTTCTAGGTTTCATAATGTTTTGGAGTCGAGCCAAGTGCAAGGCTAGACATGGTAAGCATTGTCATGAAGACATTGTTCAAGGTAAAGTGACTTCAAATTGCTTAAGTTTCCATTGATTGAAGGTAAAGGAGAGAATATTCATATTTCTTTAACAAAAGTTTACTCTTCTAAACATATTGAATAATTGTAGCAAGGTCTTATCTTTGACAAAAAGACAAATACTTCAAGAATGAAGTACCTTCACGAGAATCTCAAGGCGAAAAAAACAAACAAAACTAAATGGGTTGAGGTTGGAAGGGTGTGGGTACTATACCCTCATCTAATTGTTGGCTGAAAATGAGCTTTTGGAGGTCCAAAAGCTTCCAATGGGGAGGAGTGATCCAGGGGATCAAATTAGTGCTCAAAATTCAAAGTGTATGACAAAGCTCGAAACCTGAACGACTAGATAGATCTCAGCAATATGAATCCAACACATATTGTTTCACTCAAAATCGATATCATATGCTCTCGATATCGTGTTTTGATCGAAATGGAAAACAACATTTTTTTTTAGAATTTGGGTTGCAGGTACACCTAGTCAACAGTTCGTATGTTGACTGCGCATTTGACTGTGTTTTTATGGGGAAATGGTTGATTAACACTTGTCTCATTGTGATTGGCTCGTGTATGGTGTGATTTCATTGGTTGAAGGGCTGATCAATGAGGGAGAGCCACGTGGCCTGCTCTTACCTGGAAAAATTTCACATATGGCAGAGCGGGCCTCTACAAGGTTCGAACTTGAGACCTCCGTGGTGGTAGCGCAGTGCTCCACCACTACGCCACTAGTGGTTCTTGTACATCATAGTGCTGAAATCGTATTTAACCTTTTCATATTGCGCAATTAGGGGAGGGGGCCGGGCTAAGCCCTAGCCCCTAGCCACCCAGCGCCCATGAGATTGCAGGTGTAGGGGCCAATGGGCTACGCCATAGCCCGGCCCACGACCATAACCCCGAAGCTAACACATAGTCAGAACCAATGAAAAATACTGAAGGTTTGTGGAAAGGGGCCAACCCTAAGAGCCAGCTTTGGGTCACATGCCCCTCCACGGAACCAGGAGTGTGGTATTGCTGATGGGTAGCCAGCCCTAAGGCCATATGACGACCATAAAACCAGGAGCGTAGGTGCGGAGGGGGCCAGACCCTAGGGGACCAGCCCCAGGTCACAAGGTGGCCATGCGACCAAGAGCGCGCGCCAATCGAAGGGCTAAAACCGTTGGCCCATAGGCCCTAGAATCTTGGCCCTAAATTTGGTCATATGCATGCCACGTGACAAATATTTTCAGAACTTAAGGCTTAATGGGAGGACTAACCATCATACAATTTCACTCGTCAGGCGAGAGTTTAGGCCATAATTGCACGTTGGTTCCGGGTTTGGGGTGATCAAGCCAGGTTTAGGGCGAATTGGAGGATGATTAGCTAGAGAATTTGGGGAAAAATGTGAAAAATTCATAGCTTAATTTTTGGCCAAATGAGGTGTAGAAAGAATTAAAATATGGGTTTTTGACAGTGCTGGATCCATTGAAGACATCAATTCGGTTGTTTGAGCTTTGTAAATCCATGTAAACACACTTTTGAGAACTTAATGAAAGAGACCTTGCATTGGAAGCTGGACCAGGAGATGTAGCCCAATAGAAAGGTGAACTCCTTTATCATGTTTTGTGTTATGTGTTTTAGATATAGTTATTTGTCTCTGTTTGACTGTAAAATTTAAACACTTATATTTTTCACTTGCAAATTATTAAAATCTTCAAGTTTACATATTCAGATCACAACTAAGGACTCATATTTAAAACAATTATTCCCTCAAACAATCTCATACCTCAAGCTATGGAATCTGTGTCTTTCTCTCAACCTTTTAATTTATAGAAATATTTACATTGCATATATGAGGGTTGCATATATGAGGATAAGCTATTAAGGTATTACATACCTTTATTTAAAAAAAAAAATACAATTGGAACATGTCGATTCCATTCGAGTGATAGCTTCATGGGGTGCATTTTTTTTTACTAAAATCACTAAAAATATGTGATTGCAAAGCCAAGAGGGAAAGGTTATATCAAAAGCGCACAAATACATTGCATATTAACCACAAAATATGTCAATGCTTGGAAGGACCAACACAACCTCCATGTTAACATCAAAACTTAGCACTGCAATTACGATTCGAAATATCAACGATGAAAAAGTTCTATATCTAAGACATATCATTAAGAGTATCAATGTATAGTTGAAATCAAAACCCTACAACGTGATGCAATATGGATTACAAAGCAACACAATAATAAGTAGCCATGCAAAGTTTTAGTTGAATAATATATTGAAGTTAGAGCACGTGAAAACCATTCAAAGGGCTACGTGGAGCATTTTGAAACATTTAAATAATGCACTCAATGAACATTCAAACAAGCGTTTTGCAATGATACACCAATGAATTGAATACGTCCAAAACTATACATCAAAATGTGCAACAATAGGGAAGGCTATAGAAGATTAAAATTGAGCCATGGAACAAACAATATATGGAATGATAAGAGGTATATTCCATATGCAGTGGGAGAATTCCAACAAAGACTACCATCATACAACGAAAGAGAGAGACAAAGCTGTTGCGTCTAGAAAAAATTGATAATGATTGTGAAGGGTTGCATACATTACAAAGCTGACCATGCAATGGTTGCCATACATATGATACAATGAAAATACGTTTCAAATAGCATATGCATAATTCATGGAACGCAACGAGAAGTTATGCCAATATAAGGAAGACTATACAGACACATGGCAATGGAGGATGGTTGCGCTGGAAAATGCGATGAAGGAAATTGTAAAGGAATTGTGTTGGAAGGTCATATTAGAATGTTGCCAGAAGATATAATAATATTAAATGCTCGCTTGGTAAATGCTGGGGACTATAGTGAATGCATGCAATGATAATAAAGATTATGTTGAATTCAACGTTAAGACATGAAACTATGAAATCCATGCGTAACTTAAATGCGATGGAGAACTATACAAAATAGCAACGATGGAGGGAAAAGCTCCTATCAACTTATGCTGGGTTATATCAAACAATGTGATAGAGGAAAGATACAAGCTAAAGCGTAAATCACACATCAGAGAAGTAATCCGGAAATCATTGCACACGGGAAGAGCGATATGCGATTCGCGCCTTGCTTCCCTAAGCTGCGATTATGCGACTATCTTTATCAATCATTGTCGCACATTTTAACCATAATCATTTAGCCTCACCTTTGAGATTCCCAAATTTGATATATGAATTATCTCACCCATCGCAACAAATTTTGAAATTTTGATTCTATTGCAAGTTTTTACATCCATTAGCTAAAGAAGAAAATTGATGAAAGTTGATACTTTTTACATCCATTACCTAAAGAAGAAAATTGATGAAAGTTGATGTAAGGAAGAAAAATAAAATTATTTTGTAATGCTGAGTCACCGGTTTCATGCTCAAGGAATTTTATTTTATAGATGAAGCTCCCATTGTGAGCTATTAGGTTTGATCATAAAGTCATAAAGTCTATTGAGTGAATGTCAAGTATTGAAGACCTATTTGGGCATGTTACACTTTGAGTCACAAACCCTCCATACCTTGTCACAAGAACTACCCCATGTTTGCCTTCAAAAAGAGATGAAAATCATTCTAGAAAAGCATGTCAACCTATCCAATGGCACAAGCCAACCTATTTTAGACGAACAAATCACTATATATAGAAGTGCTTGACCTCACTTGAAGGACAAACTCTTAAGCATTTGAATTACATTAAGAAGTGCGAGAAAATGAGAAATAGGAGCCTATCATCCAATGAAGGAGCAAGGAGAAGAAACCAAAGTATTTAGGCAATGTTCTTGGATCATTTTTCTCGCACGTGTTAGGGTTTCTATAGTAGGGTTACACGAGCCTTTGAAGAAGCCAAGAGGAAGGTCACTAAGTCAAAATTCTTGCCCCCTAAGGTCACAAGGAGAATCTCTCAAGTCAAGCTAAGAAGGAAAACACTATCAATATCTATAATTCATCCCACAGGTGTGAACTTGCAAAAATTTCAGGCAACCGGGAATTACAAGACTATGGAGGAGGGTCGAAATTTGTAGTGCTAGAAGTCAATTTGACTAGAGTTGACTTTGGGAAGAAGAAGAAGTAATGAAGAAGGGTCTTGTGACTTGGTCTTGGAGAGGTTGATAGGTAAAGAGTCTTGGTCTTGGTATTCGTCAGTTGAAGTTTCTATAAGAAGAATAATTCATTTGGGTTTTCCTCTCAAGTTGGAGAGGCTTTGGCCCTGGATAATCGCCTACATTTTGTGTCCCTTGTCTCATGCTTATTTATGTTTTGGTAGCTATTTGATGATATAAAACATTAACATTAATCAAGAAAAAGAAGAAGCCAATTAAAGACTAAGAAAAGTTGAATCACAAGCAATTATCATAGAAGAGAAATCATTTAATCCCCATGCCCTAGATTTCTCAACATGGTATCAGAGCTAAGGTGACAAATCAAGGAAGGGAAGCTCAAGAAGAGACACTCAAGCATTCAAGAAATAAATGGAATCAAAGCATATAGAAGATCATCTCATACACATTTTGAAGTCAAGGTCTACATCATCATTAAAGGAAGTGTCAAAACTCTAGATCGATCAAAGAAGAAGTCTTCACTAAAAGAAGTCTTGGGATTCTCACTCAAGTCATCATTAAAGGAAGAGACCACAAATACCCTACCTCTACTCAAGTTGAAGAGATCTACAAACAAAAGTAAAAGTAACTTGAAGTCTACTCATTGAAGAGAAGCAAGAACACATACATTGTCATCATCATCAAAAGTTATAAAAGTGATCTCCCTCTCGTTGGAGTCAAGGATCACTCTTGAAGAAAACTATCTTCACCAAGGAGAATTTTTCTATTATATATATCATCATCAAATTCAAGGAGGCAGTAAGTTTAAGAAGCATCTTCACAAGTAAGTATATTTATGTCTTCATATGAATCTGTCAAAATATCTTTTTGCAAAGAAAGCATCAAGTTGGTTGGGGTTTCAAATTTTCTTGCATGGAAGAAAATGACAGAACTGAATCTCATAGAAAATGAGGTCATGGAACATCTTAAGGGCTCAATCACCAAACCTCCAAAACAAGATTCTCAAGCACTTGCAAGATATATGAAGGGGAAGTAAGGGCTCAATTGATTCTCATAGAGTCCATAAGCACTATAGGTGAAGTAATATTGTTAAGACAAGAACTCTACAAGGTAAGGATATCAAAATAAGAAAAAATAGCCTCATACTTTATGAAGATATCTGACATAAGGGACCAACTTTAAGATCTAGGAGAAATAACTGTTGAAAATCGTAACTAGGTTCGGTCTTCATAATGACATGTAATTGTGATTTTTGTAAAATTTGATGAAAATAAGAAAATAAGATTATTTTTGTGATGCTTGCTTCATGGGTTTCATGAGAAAGAATTTTTATTAGATGGATCCCATTTAGAGCCTTAATTTTTCATTAAATTCAAAATAATTAATGTCATGTATGAAGAGCTCTTCCTGAGCACGAGTCAAATGAATATGAGTTGATTAAAGTGTCTAGAAGCCCTTTAAAGACAAGCACAATCCTCCTCTTCAAGTCAGCCTCCAAATGAATGAAAGAATTCATGTTGGCTCTTAAAATAAAGACACACCTATTCATATGAACATTTCGGCTTATTTATAGGACAAACTACTATATATACAAGGACATGCTCTTCACATTATACTCAGAAAAATCTAAGAACATCTCTGATATTTTTGGATGTTAATTATAGTTAAAGTTCGTATGTCTCTCTATGGTTTCAAAAGGGTAGTGGCAGTGAATGTATGTTTGGATCACACTAAGAAATTTAGTAATCCATTGCAGTAACAAATTCAGAAGTTACAGTGACAAGTTTAGGAAGAAGCTCAGATAAGCATGCACAAAATCTCGGTATGGTTGCATTGCAGATTGGAGCAGAGAAAGGTAGATGAAATTTTGGTGATACTACAATGATGTCTCCTCACTCTCTTGGTGTTGTATCACAACAAAGGACTCAGCATAATCTCTATCTCACATCTAAGAAGAGATTGATGTCACTTGAGAAGAAGGTCACAAGTATGCGACTAAGTCTCAAGGTTATTGCATGAAGAAGGTCTCGGTGTGACTATGATTCAGTACTACTGTTGAAGTAGAGTAGAAGGAACACAGAGAGAATAAATAGAAGGAGGAAGAAGACTTGTGCTTTGGTCTTGGAAAGGCTGATAGGTCAAGGGTCTTGGTATTGGTATTTGTCAATTGGAATCTCTATAAGAAGAATTTGTGCGGGTTCTCCTCTCAAAGAGTGAGAGGTTTTGGCCCTAACCTATAGCCTACATTCTGTGTCTCTTCTCTATTTATGTTCATGCATTAGTAGCTGTTGGATGAAGAAGAACAATAATAATCTAAGTAAAGAAGATTGTAATACAAAGTTGTGAAAAACACTCACAAGTAATTATTAATTGAAGGGAAATCAGCTAATGCTAATGCCTTATATTTCTCAACATGTTATCAGAGCTAAGGTGACAAAGTCAAGGAAGGGATAATGGCAGAAGTGTCCTCAGACACACAATTTTATTAATCAGAAAAGAAATTACATAATAATTTTGCAAGGGTTTACACACACACTCCAACACTCTTGCAATCAGAAGAATGAATTATATATAAGCTTAATTTCCTAACCTATTCTAGTTATGGACTACTTATTAAATTAACAAATGCCTATTTACAATAAATGCAATTCTAACAAATCTACTAACTCTACTCCTAAATTGGGGCCTAAGATATGACATTATTCTAGATGTCATATCTTTTACAACAATATTCTATTTCTAAGTGTCTCCAATATTTAATTAAATATTCTAAATAAATAAATATTCTATCCTAACTTTGTGAACTATGAATTTTGTATTTTGGATCATCTAACATTCCCCCCTTTGATCCAAAGATACATTACAACAGATACCAAGTTCATCTCTGAACTTAGTAAATTTGATCCTGCTAAGTGGTTTTGTGAAAATATCGGAGACCTGATCTTCTGAAGGACAATAAACTGGCTTGATGGCATCCTTGGCAATGAGCGATCTAATGTGATGATATTTGGTGGCCACATGTTTTGTTTTGGAATGAAAAACTAGATTCTTGGCAAGCTTTATGGCTAATTGGCTGTCGATGAATAATGATGTAGCTTCTGCTTGAGGAATGCCCAAATCCTGCAAAACTCTGCACATCCAAACAATTTCACATGTTGCTTCCCATGCTGATATGTATTTTGCTTCGGCTGAAGAAGTGGCCACTGTAGCTTGTTTCTTGTAACTCCCAAATACTGCAGCTGACCCCATGTTCATTAAATAACCGGAGGTTGATGCTCGATCATCAATACTGCGAGCAAAGTCGGCATCTGAAAATCCGCCAAGTACAAAGTTTTTAGTCTTTTTGTAAAGAAGACCAAAATAATTTGTTCCTTGGATATATCGTAGAACCCTTTTGGCTACATTCCAATGGTTGTCTCATGGTTCCTACATAAAGCATGAAAGAATACTAACTGCATAATATAGATTTGGTCGAGTCATTGTCAGATAAATCTGGCTGCCAATCAACTGTCTATAAGTAGTGCTGTCCACCTTTTCCCTCATTTCAAATTTTCAAAGTTTCAAGTTTTGTTTCATGGGGGTAAGAACGGGCTTGCAATCCTACATTCCGAAGTGCTGAAGAACTTCTGCTGCATACTTACTCTGAGAAATGAAAATATGATGTGGACATTGGAATACTTCAACTCCAAGATAGTAGTGAAGTAGTCCCAAGTCCATCATCTTAAAACCTGCATGTAACTCCTTTTTCACCTATACAATATGATCATCATTGTTTCCAGTAATGATCAAATCATCTACATACATAACAAGAATCACCAGATTTTGACCCTGTTGATGTATATACAAAGTATCATCAGATTCACTTTGTTGAAAGCCAACTTTCCGAAGGTATTCATCCATTTTGGCATACCAAGCTCATGGAGCTTGTTTGAACCCATATAAAGTCTTAATCAGTTTACAGACTTTATGTTCATGCCCTTCAATTTCAAAACCTGGCGGTTGTGTCATATATACATCTTCCTATAAATCTCCGTTGAGGAAAGAACTCTTTACATCCATCTAATGCACTTTCCATCCTTTTTGTGTTGCTAATGTGAGTGTTAAGCGGATGGTGTTCCATTTTGCTGTAGGAGCAAAAGTCTCCTCATAATCAATGCCTTCCTGTTGCGCAAAACCCTTATCCACAAGTCTAGCTTTGTACTTGTCGATTTCTCCCTTTTGGTTGTACTCAATTCTGTAAACCCATTTGCATCCAATGGGTTTAACATTTTGAGGACAATTAACAAGTTTCCAAGTGTTGTTGTCTTGAACGGCCTTATATTCTTCAATCATATCTTGTTTCCATTCTTTATATTTTACTTCCTCTTTGTACATGGAGGGTTCAGTAACATCATTCGTGATCAAGGCAAAATTTCCTTCATTCTTGGTGGACCCCCTTGTTCCTATTTTATTTTTCTTATTGGGCCTTACATCTTTCAAAAGTTGAATAACCCATTTTGGAAATTGACGTTCACTTATTTGAGATTATGAAAAGTTACCATCATTATAAAGACGATTAAAGTAAATAGAGGTACGTTGATCAACTGCAGATTCTGGGGGCGGAGAATCATTGTCAGAAGAACTACTACTACTAGGAGATTTTGATGAACGGTCAGAAGACCCAAACTATGTTGGTGAAGTAGATGGACTGGATGAATCATCTTCAGAGGAAGGAAAATCAAGTTCATACCATTTTTGTGAATTTGGTTGACTTTGAATGTTTCCTTTCCTTTTATCTCCTTTTGTTTCCAATTTATGAAGAAGATGTTCTATTTCTTTAGCACTCTTACTCTCAGCTTCATAAAAAATTACATCTCCGTTGACAATAAATTTCCCATTTGAAATAATCCTGTACCCTTTCTTCTCATATGAATATCCAATCATTGTGCATTTCAAACTTCGTGAGTCAAGCTTAGTCCATTTTTCTTTTGGAACTAAGGAATAACACATGGAACCAAAAACTCTAAGGTGCTTAAATTTAGGTGTGAAACCAAACCATGCTTCATAAGGTGTGATTCCATCCAAAGGAGCAGTGGGAGACCTATTCCTTAAGTAAATAGTTGTATGGATTGCTTCTGCCCAATAAATAGGACTTACCTTTTTAAAAGTTAACATAGATCTCGCCATTCCTAACAAAATGCAATTCATTCTTTCTACTACTCCATTTTGTTGTGGAGTGTAGACATTTGTAAGATGTCGTTTGATCCCATTGTCTCTGCAATAACTTTGAAATTCATTTGAAGTTAATTCTCCTCCATTGTCAGTTCTAAGAGTGCCAATATTTTCTTTGACTTCATTTTCAACAAGTTGACGAAAAGTTTTAAACTTTTCAAATGCCTCTGACTTATGCTTCAAGAAGTAAACCCATGTCGTTATGCTGAAATCATCATTAAAGAGTAAGAAATATTTTCAACCTCCTAGAGAAGCTTGCAAGGTCCACAAATTTCACTGTGTACTAATTGCAAACACCTGTTTGCTCGCCATGAACTTGTCGGGAAAGTTTCTCGACTTTATTTTCCATAAATGCAAGCTTCACATCTTGCATTTTCTTTCTTGAAGGTAGGAATTCCCTTAACCATTCCTTGTTTTTGCAGTTGAGAGAGAGTGTCAAAGTTTAGATGTCCATATCTCACATGCCATAATCTGATAGGTGAAATGTTTGTGTTGGTTGCCCCTGCAAAGTCATAATTCCTAGGAATAACTGTTCCTTTCATTCGTAATAGTTTTCCATATTCATATCCTATCATAACTGTTTTCATGTTCTGTTTGATTGAATTAATTTTAACTAGGACATCTTCCAAAACAACCTAATGTCCAGCCTGTCGGATCGAGACTAAAGACAACAAATTCTTTTTAAAGGTGCGTACATACCATACATTTGAAATCAATATTTCTCCAATGTCAGGAAGATAAACTTTAACGACACCTTTTCCATAAGGAGTATGCTTTGTATCATCAGCAAGAAAGATTGAACTGAGGTGGCATGGTTGGGAATTCCAAACGAAGTCTTGTCGAAAAGTCACGTGTTGAGTTGCTCCTATATCTAAAATCCATGCATCTTCATAATCACTGTGAAAAAAAGTGGAAACTAATTCTGTTGATTCTGATCTTTGACTTGATGTGAAGATATATTCCAAACCATCATTATCTTGATCAATGGCAAATTGAGCTGTGCTTTGATGGAACTTTGGAATTTTATCAATGGAAGTTCTACAATCTTCTACAAAATGGCCCACTTTGTTACATCTTCTGCAGACAATTTGATTCAAGTCTCTGCCTCTTCCTTGATACTGTCCTCTGCCTCTGCTTTGACCTCTACATTGAGTTTTCCCTTTGCCTTAACTTTGGCCTCTTCCTTGACTGTTTCCTCTACCTTGACTGTTTCCTCTGCCTTGAAAGTTTCCTTTGTTTTGAAAGTTTCCTCTGCCTTGACTATTTCCTCTTCCTTGAAAGTTTCCTCTATTTTGGATTCTTCCATGACCTCGTCCACTATGTACTGCTGGATGTTTATTGAAATGTCCTCTTCCTCTAGAATTGTCATTTGATGATTTAATTATGCTGGCCTCTGTGAAGAAGACATCTTCCCATTGTTTCTTCTTCCCAAAAGTTTTGTCATGTTTAGCCAACATCTCACTTAGCTCATCAAACTTTAATTTATCTAACTTTCTGGTCACTTGTAGAGTTTCCAAAAAATGCATGTAAGAAGAAGGAAACCCAACGATTATAATTGTGGTCATGAAACTGTCATCTACTGTTGGAAATATGGCTTTACTATTTCTTGCTTAATATTTTTAAGCCTGGAGATATACTCAAGGACATCTCCTCCTTCAGTTAGTTTTTTTTGAAGCAACTTAAGTTGTAGATCAACCTTTTTTGATTCAGGTTGTGTATCAAATAGATCTTTGAAAGTACGCAAAGCAGACCATGCATCCGAGGCGTTTTCAATATGAATATAAATCTCAACATTAACTGAAGACTTTATAAGAGCTAGTGCCTTGACATTTTTAACTTCCCATTTTGCAAGTGAACTTACATATGTAGGTTTATTAGGCTTAATGTCTCCATCACATATGTCTTGCCACAATTCATTATATATTAGAGTGCTTTCAATGAGACGTTTCCATGTCTTGTATGATTTTACCCCTTCAAGCTTATAAGAATCAAAGAACATATTAATTAACTTGGACATTGTAGGTTTGAAGCTTTGCACCAAAAAGAATCACGCATAGGAAAGATGAGCAACACGTCACAAGAAACACGCCATGCAAAAACGATCTATCAGGGCTTGGCCTTGACCCTCGTATAGTCGTTGAAGGAGAAAAATGACTGAGCTTTGCACTTGGCTCTAGTCAATTTCTCTTAAGAATTTTACAATGAAATCTTTCAAAATTTGACTGATTTACAATCCCTTGCAAAGTTTTATGAAAAATGTATTCTAACCCCCCTCAAAGTAAAAAATTACTTTGAGTTACAATGTCGCACTTATCTCTCCAAATAAAAAATTACAGATAAAATCTCCTTATTACTCCAAAAATTACAAAATTTAGAAGTACATCTTATTACTCCACAAATTTACAAACAATAAATTCCCAAAATTCAAAAACTCACCATATCTCTCCAAACTAAAATATTCCTTACCCCTCCAATAAAAATTTACAAAATAAAAAAAAGATTCCTTATCTCTCTAGCAAATGCTTGTTCACTCTTCGATTCAACTTTAAAATTACTTGAAAAAACACTTTAAGGAGCTCGAATTTTTTCTTACACTGGATGACACTATCCTCCATGCTGGCTGCTGGTTGGCTCACATTGGTTTCTTGCTGGCTCACATTGGCTTCTTGCTGGCTGACGCTGACTGGCTTGTTGAGAAAATTGCGTAAGATCTGGAAAATGGTTACTGATATGTAGCTTCCATTGGTAATGCAGATCTTTCCAATCACAACAATTTCGTGGTATCGTTAATGATTCGATCTCATTCAAAAAAATTAAGTGGTCCCTTCAATGGTTTTATTTCATTTGTAGCAATTCCGTGGTGGACTTTTCTTCAATCGATTGTTTCAGGTGAGCCACACTCCATAAACAGAAGAAATTGAAGGAAGCTATATAAGTTTGTTCAAGCAAACTACTGGAAATGTCAAAGTCAATACTACAGCTTGTTGGGCAAAAAGGATTAACAAACATGGTTGTAGTTCGCTTGAAGAAACATGGAAATACGAATTTTGGTGCACAATTTCCAGTTTATCGGTTGGATCTCGTGATCAACTTTATCTATTTTTTTCATGCATGTGGTTACCACTTATTTATGTTAGGAAGAGTAACCACCAACAGTGAGGTCACTAGACCTCCTCACACAGTCTAATCATGGAAGAAACTGAGTTGTTACTGACTATGGTAATAGTGCAATAACCGATGCAAAGAAATCTTGATATGCAGTCAAGATTGGCTTGGTTTAAATGCTCAAATTAGGAGCGTAGGTGGGCAAAGTAGAACAAAGGAAATGGGAAGGGTAGAAGATTCAAATATGCCAACAGTGGACATGGAATCTCCAGATTTAAAAAAAATTGATAAATTTCCAGAATTTAAAAACATATATTGACATATTTCAAGGGTTTTTTGTTTTGTTTTTTGTTATTTGTTTTTGTTTTTTAAATCTGAAACCAAATTGAAATTTATTTTCCTATTATAATGAGCTAAACAAATTTCATACCAATTAACTGTTTGGTAGAATTTTCGAAAAGCCTGCACAGCTGAAATCTCCACCTTTGCATCATTTTCTTTGGTGTAGCTCTGATACCACAATAATGGCAGAAGTGTCCCCAGACACACAATTTTATTAATCAGAAAATAAATTACATAATAATTTTGCAAGAGTTTGCACACACACTCCAACACTCTTGCAATCAGGAGAATGAAATATATATAATATTAATTTCTTAACCTAAACTGTGTTAATTATCAACAGAGCTTCCTACCCTACCCTTGCTCAAAATATTATCATCGTCCCTTATTCACTTGAATCATTAACTATACTGAGCCTATTCGAAGTGGATATTAATTCTTTCACCTACCTTCGAACAACAACTTAATCTTACCTTTTGATCCTCATAACCAGCCTAAGATCAAGAAATATTTCAGTCACTTGATTGACTAAGTGAAAACCTAGTGAGAGAGCCCTCTCTAAGGTTAGTAGGGTTCGATCCTAGCCTAAAAGTGGTTTGTGGTTACCTCTAGAATTTCTCTCTCGGCCTAGGGAAATTTACAGAGTGCTAATAATGATGATACTAATTCTAAAGTATGTAATTATGAAAATAAGGGTTGCAAAGAGTAAAAGTGTGTCTTCAATGAAAGTTTTCAGATCTATACACAGGTTTGTCTCAGGTTATTCACATATATATGCATATTTTCTTCTCCGTAGTCGCGTATATATTCTACGAAGTATTTTCAGTTTATGTACATCTATATGCAAATGTTGTGAATGGTAAGCACATACATATGTGGATGTGATTTGTGGAAGTTGCTTACATATGCTAGGGTTTTGCAGTATGGCTTGTTGATGACATCTGATCGGTTTTGTTCTGTTTGTCGTTGTCTATCGATGATGTCTCTATCATAATAATCTATGTGTGATAGTACTGATTGGGTTGAATTGGTTATGAAATGGAATTTTTATTAGTGATGATACTATAATGTGGTGATCTGTAACTACCTCAGTGATCTGTAATTGATTCAGTACATGATTCAATGGTTGTTTCAGTAATGCAATGATTTAGAGTCAATTTTCAGTGATTTGAGAGCTATACACAAGTCTTATATAGGGGAATTGTGTACATCCATGGATATGATTCAGAACAATAACATATATATTCTGATGTGTGTTTGAACAGGTTTCACAGTGACAACACTGTGTTTTTGTGACGGTGAACAATGCATGGTCTGGTTTTTGTGCATTGGTATGATGATGGTTTATATCTGATATGGAATAGTTGCGATGGATAATATTCAGTGATTGGTTTGATGATTTTATATTTTTTGTTCAATATTTGGTTTTAGAATTATTACTTGGTTTGGGCTTAATGATGGAAGTGGGTCCAGTCTAAAAATATGATGAAAGGTGGCCTACATGTTTGATGTTTTGAGTCAAGTGGATCCAGTATGAAACATTATGAAACGTGGTCCACAAGAGGTGATGATGGTTGGAGCCTTTAATGAGGGAGTCAAATCTTCCTACCAGCAGTAGCCAGTGAATTTATACAAGGGGTAGGTTCTCCCTTTCGATAGGATCCGTAAATGAGATCAGGGGGTTGGAACTCCCTTCCAGTGGGTCCTGGAGTTCGAGAGAAGGTTGTATCCTTTTGCAGGTAGGTGCTGGAGTTCGAGAGAAGATTGTATCCTTTTGCAGGTGGGTGCTTGCATACTGGTATTAGTTTGCGCTAGTACAATATTGTAATAATTTTTTATTTATAATAAAAAGAAATATACGATGACAATGATGGTTTTCTCCCACATTGAGTTTCCACCTAAAATCTTGGCGTTCATGCGTGTTGATATGTTTCTTGTGTGTTAATGATATATATGCTTCTTACTGCTCATTCTTATTGTTTAATAAATGAATAATGCATGATGATGCACTAGTTAAAGATGAAGCGATGATGAGATATATGAAACGCTAGTTAACTGGATATACAATGTTTTCCTTTACTAAAGTCGCGTACATACACTGGTTGCATGAATGAAAATAGCGCATGGAAATAAAAATATGAAAAGAAAATTTTAAAGTGAGTTTAAAATACTAATTCACACCACCCAGTGTTTTTCCCAAAAAATCTTATCAGAGAAATTCCCTCAGAAGTGGCTCGATCACTTACAGGGAGATCCATCGAGATGGGTAGTCTAGAAGGATCATTTTCTATTAAGCCACCTTTGTTTAATGGAACTAACTTTGTATTTTGGAAAGGCAGAATGAGATCATTTTTGCAGGAACTTGGAGTAGATGTATGGGCAATTGTTGAAGGTGGATATCAATATCCAACCTTTATTTCCAGAAATAATGCAGGGAAGAAACAATATGAAACCAATGAAAAGGTTGTAAATGTCATCTTAGGAAGTTTGGCTGAGTCTGAATTTGTGAAAGTCATGCAACTGAACATCATAAAGGAAATGTGGGATAATATTATCCAAAGCTATGAAGGTGACACCAAGATAAAAAGTCCTAAACTTCAAACATTTAGAATTCAGTATGAGACCCTTAAAATGCATGATGATGAAAGCATTGCAAACTTTTTCCTTAGAGTAGACGAGATTGTTAACTCAATGAAAAATATTGATGATGAAATAAAGGATGCTACTATTGTTGAAAATATTTTGAGATCACTAACTCCAAAGTTCTATTCCAAAGTTTGGACCATTGGAGAAATGTAGGATTTGAAGAGTCTCATTATTGAACAACTCCATGGGATCCTAACAGCCTTTGAGATGAGAAAAGGGTGTCCATCAAATATGAAAGAAACAACCTTCCGAGCCACTCATAAAGGAAAGGAAAAAAAAAGAAGCTTAAAGATGCAAGCTACATTTCAGATGAGGATGAAGCAAATTTTGTGAGAAAGTTACAAGTGGGAACTAGTAAATTCAAAGATAAGCTTCCCTTCAAATGCTTTGCTTGTGGAAGAGTAGGTCACTATGCATCCAAATTTCCTTATAAAGATAATCACGAGAAAGGGAAGAATGTTAGAAGAAGTTTTAACAACAAGAAAATCTTTTATTCTAATGAATATAATCAAAGCACATCTGATGATCAAGAAATTTTAGATTCAGATTCTAGCCACTATTATCAAGTACTTATGGCTCTTGAATATCAGTCAAGTGAATTAGATAGTTGTTAAGTAGGTGACTTAATGAAAGAATTGAAAGGAAATGATAAACTCAAGAATGAAAACAAATATATGAAAATAAAAATGTTAATAATGGAGTTGGAAGCATCCAATAGAAGAACAAAAGTCTTAGAAAAACAACTTCAAGAAAAGGAAGTGCATTGTGAAAAATTAGAATCTGAAATTTATGACTCTAAGGGAAGAATGTGAGAAAATCAACCAATGGGTGAAGGCATCTGAATCACTAGAGAGGATTATCAATCAAAGATCTCCTCTAATCAAGACAAGCATTGGTTACATGGCTTCAGATCCTCAATGAAATAATAAGGACATCCATCATGAGGTGTTTCAGAAGAAAACTAAATTAAGTCACTCATCTGAAAAGGAACCTTGTAGATCAAAGTAAAGATCAGACCCTAGGCATAAATTTTGGTTTCATAGATATTTTTTCTCGTGTAACACATTTGGGCATAAGGCCAATGATTGTATGTCAAGAACTTGGAATGGAAGAAAATATGGGATACGTTCCAACACATGATTAAAAATTGTAAATAGATTTGGAACAAGAAGGAACATTAGTCAAAGAAGTAGGGAAGATAGACCCTACTGTAGTCCATTTCTCTTAAAATGATAATTCCAACAATGATTGCATAAGTGATATGAGGTAGATGACCTCATGAAGAGCAGGTGATGATTATCAGGTCCATAGGATCAATAGAATATGATCTCAGGGGGAGATATACATGAGTACCTTGGTGATAGTTCTCTAGTTTGGTTTGATATTCATTTGGTGATGCTTATACTGCTAACATTTCATTGATGAAGTAACAATGAAAAATAATAGGTAGGTATGTTTAGGAGAAGTTGTTTCTATAAAAGGTTCAACATTTTGCTTTCTGTACACATATATTATGAAGGAAAGTCATGTATATACATGAGTTTTGATGTAGACAGTCGTGTATGTTTCTATGAGATGAAGAAACATCAGGACAAACTCAAGGGCAGTTTCTGATATGCTCCAATCAATTATTATTTGGCTTTCTAGTTCTAACATTGATTGGTTACATTCTGTTGATAATATTCAGATGTTACTTAGAAATGATGTTGTTTTATGATCGTTCATGAGTTACTACAAAGTGTCATTGTTGCTTTGGTTATTTGATGGATTTGTTGATTAATGAGTTGGATATAATCAGATTTGATGATGATAAGTTGGCATAGGTTCAGGGGGAGCATCTGCTATGTTTCTAATGATGCGTTGTTGGCATTATGGATTTTTGAACATTCCTTATTGCATGATGATGTTCATGATAAGTATATATATCATTGGTGATGTATAGTTGTTGTTGCTAAAGCAACATATGTTGCTGTTATTCTATCATTAGTGATGATGAAGTCTTGGATGATGACTATATATTGCTTAAGCTGCACTTAGTGAAGTTGATATTACGAGATACACATAATGAAAATGATGTGCATGTTATGATCCTTATTGACATCGGTTGATGATGATGAGTTTAAGATTCACTCGATACGTATATGTTGCTGTCATTATGTCTTCAATGATGCAGATGTTACATATGGTGAAGTTATGGATGACGCCTATATGTTGATTGAGAAACATGTGAAAAATTGTTATGATGGTGTTGCATAGTTATATGTGATATTCATGGTTCTCACATATGTTGTTGATGCATGGAAAGATATGATACTTATGGTGTTGTGCTGCAAGAGATTAATATGTCTTCTATGTTTATAGATTGTGGCTCTTCCTACAAATGGAAGGAACATGTTGACCTTGATGATATGAGGTCAGAGGGATACATTGTTGACAAGAGTTTATTGTACTATCTTATACCTCTATTACAATTACTTGATGATGCTTGGAAGCATTGCATATTTGGTCAAATATTGATGATATTGGAACTACATTGACATATCTTCCATATTGATGATAAGGATGTTCATGCTGCTATATATGTTGTGGTGATCAAATGTTGATGTTGCAGGTTCCTATATGGTGTATGATGGTTGTTGATGATTATCAGGAGCGGGGATTTTGGTCTTGGTTATACATACCATATCTGTCTCTTGATGTAAAGGTCATGTACAGACCAATTTTGTAAAATCATTGTAAAATTTAGCCATGTATGGTCTATTGGGGTCAATTCGTTCATGTATATGTAATGTTGGGTCAAATATGTAAACCCATTGTGTTGGGTAATTGATGTAATCACGAGTCATTGGTGATAAGAAAGGTCATACTTGGTTAAGTCATAAAGTATTGTGCTTTTATTGTATATATTTAGAAATTATTGATGTAATCATGAGTCATTGGTGATAAGAAAGGTCATACTTGGTTAAGTCATAAAGTATTGTGCTTTTATTGTATATATTTAGAAATTATAGCATATTCTCAGGGGGAGCATGGTTTGTATGCATCTTTCAACAAATCAACTGTACAATGATCTTCTCTACAAAGGGAGAAAGAAGTATTCATTCATCATTGGTCAACCCTTTTCCCTTGAAGTCAAAGGGGGAGAGAAGCTTGGTGTTTGGAGAAGAATGCTTGGAAAATATTGGTGAGAAGCCTTGGTATTTGCAAGTGATTACAGGTGGTGACCAAACAGCAAAGTGGCCATCAAGTCCAAAGGGGGAGATTGTTGGCATTATGGCTAATGTGTTGTCCTTGATGGAAACATACTTGATAAAGATGTCAAAATTATGAGAACGAGATGATTATGCAGGTTGGTACAAATGTGATGGAGGTGATGGACAAATGAATGTCAAGTTCAGAGACAGATGAATGATAAAGGTGACGCTTGGGAAAGTATACTCGGATCCTATGCATAAGGGTCACATACATATGCGGGTATTGTGAAGGAAAGTCACATACATAATCCGCACCATGGTATCCTGATACCATGGGTATTTACCATGGTATTGGCCCACAGTAATGAGTGTGACAATGATTATTTGATCTCGTCAAAGAATACTAACAACATTACCAAGGGGTTGGCCTAAGGTATTAGCTAAGGCTAAAGCTATATAAGGAGATGGAGATAAAAGTGTCAAAGTGATGTATTGTTTATAAATGATTTAATCTGAAACAAGTGTGCACCAAGGAGTAAGGAGAAGACTCATATATGAAAGGTCTTAAGTATGGTGACATGTGTGCTTGTTTGATGTTCTTATTGAAAATGTCTAACAATGATACATCTGTGGTTGAAATGATGTTGTGTTCTGAATGAAGTATTCTCAAGTATGTAATTTTGATAGTAAGGGTTGCAGAGAGTAAAATTGTGTTTGTAGCAAAAGTTTTCAGATATATACACAGTTTTGTCTCAGGTTAGTCATGTACATATGTGTATATGCTTCTGGGTAGTCACATATATAATCTACAAAGTATTTTCATTTTGTGCAGATCTGTATGCAGGTGTTGTGAATGTTAAGCTCATACATATGTGAATGTGCATTGTGGAACTCGTGTACATATGCTAGGGTTTTGTAGTATGGCTTGTTAATGACATCTGATCAATTATGTTGTATTTTCTATTGTCTATCGATGATGTCTCTATCATAATAATCTGTGTTTGACAGTACTGATTGGGTTGAATTGGTTATGAAATGGAATTTTGATTAGTGATGATACTATAGTGTGGTGATATGTAATTGGATCAGTGATCTATAATTGATTCAATACATGATTCAATGGTTGTTTCAGTAATGCAGTGATTCAGAATCAATTGTCAGTGACTCTAGATCTATATGTAACTCTTATATAGGGGAAGTGCATACATACGTAGACATGATTCAAAACAATAACGTGTATATTCTAATGTGTTTGACCAATATTTGTAGTGGAAACACTGTATTTTTGTGATGATGAACATTACATGGCCTGGTTGTTGTGCATTGGTATGATCTCATGGTTTATATCTAATATGGAATAGTTGTAATGGATAAGATTTAGTGATTCATTTGATGATGTTATAGTGTTGGTTCAGTATTTGGTTTTAGAATTATTACTTAGTTTGGGCTTAATGATGGAAGTGGGTCAAGTCTAAAAATATGATGAAAGGTGGCCTGTAGGTTTGATATTTTGAGTCAGGTGGATCTAGTATGAAACATGGTCCATGAGAGGTGTTGAGGGTTGGCGTCTTCAATGAGGGAGTCTAAGCTTCCTACCAGTAGTAGTTGGTGAATATTTGCAGGGGGTAGGTGCTCCCTTCCGATAGGAGTCAGTAAACGAGATCAGGGGGTTGGAGCTCCCTTCCAGTGGGTGCTAGAGAATGAGAGAAGGTTGTAGCCTTCTGCAGGTGGGTGTCTGCATGTTGGTATGATTATGCACTAGTACAATATTGTAAGAAGTTTTTCTTAATAATAAAAAGAAGACAAATATAACGACAATAGTGGTTTTCACCCACATTGGGTTTCCACCTAAAATCCTAGTGTTTATGTGTGTTGATATGTTTCTTGTGTGTTGATGATCTATTTGCTTCTTATTGCTACTGTTTAATTAATGAACATTGAAGTAATGATGCACTGATGATGAGATATATGAAAAGTTAGTTAACTCGACATACATTATTTGCCTTTACTAAAGTCGCATACATACGCTGGTTGCATGAATTACAGTAGAGTAAATAAATCAAAATACATAAATAAAAGTTTAAAGTGAATTTAAAACACTGATTCAGCCCCCCTCTCTCAGTATTTTTCCCAACAACAACAATGGTTAGTGGGTGATCAAAAGTCCATCCTTGCTTAGAGTTTCCAATTGTGGGGAGCATGGAGGTCAAATACTTTGCTCATCCTTCTGGATCGAAGTCCCATAAAGGAAAAAGGAACTGGTTAGTATTTTTTCATAATGTTGTTATCTGTAAAGTGTTAACTTAGGTATGAAACATTTGGATACTTGTTATCCTAGCTTGATTGGCTCGTAGGGGAAGAGCCATAAATTTTGTAATTGCATGCACAATAGTTCTAGTCCAAGTGATCCTTTTATTTTGTTGGACAAGTTAGTCAAGAAAAACATCTACAATATGAAGAAGCTAAAATTGTGTTATTGGGCTAGTTTCCCATCTGGGCGGCCAATAACACATATGAAAATAATATGTATCCTTTTGATTCAATAATATAAACCCGAGCATTATACAAAAAAAAATTGTTTTTTCGTCTAATTAAAAAAAATAAAAATCAATATGTTTTTACAGTAAAAGGTGCTTTAAATTTTTTTTTTCTATACAATTTAAAGAAATAAATAATTTATAATTCAAAAAGAAAATGTAATTCCATTTTTATATTTACAATTGATTTTAGTTTTTTATTTTCAATAGTACCAATGGTCAAGGATCTATGTAAATTAATTGGTAATTTTAACCCCAAACATAAAATAAAAGTTAGAAAAATTTGAAAAACACTTTAAAAGAAAATATTGAAAAAAGAAAAAGATAATGTAGAAAAACTTTAAGTGTTGGGTTTTATGGTTTTTTGTAGTCATGATATTTAATCTTTAATTCGATGGTTGAAAAAATGTTGATTTTTAACCCTAAAAAAGAGGGGGATGTTGCATGATGAATTGATGCCGAAGCATCCTTTCATCCTCTTTTTCATGGTGACCATTCCTAACCCTACTCATCCACCAATCTTTGGTGCAATATCTTTCAAAAGTTCTATGATCATTACTGAAGATTGGCTTCAACCTGCACTTTACACTATCAATGCTTAAGCCTCCTATTTAATTTTTTGTAGAGGAGTTCCACAACTCTGCACAAGTCATGACTTCATGGGGGGGTCAGTTTACGTTCTTACACAATGCTCTGCAATAGCGCTTACCTCAACTTTCCCAAAGGGTCACAACCAACACATGATATAGTCTGCATATAAGTGCTATTTACCAATTTTCATAAGGCTTATCACCTACGGCTTATCACCTATGGCTTATCAACACTTCAACCACATGACCGCACCCAAAACCAAGTGCTTATAAGGTGATAAGGCCTTTCAGCCTCACCTGTCGACACTTCCCTGTTATAGATGAAAAGTGTTAAACAAAAAATTCTATGCACTAAGAACTTACCTAGTTACACTTGCATGTCACCGACATCGGTGATTGAGTGTACCCAATCTTAGGTCTTGGATCTTGACACTTCACTTGTTATCACAATTAATTTCCTACACTCCTGATCCAATAACATTTACAACACTTACCACCTTCCCATTTCCCATTACTGTCATATAATAAATATGATGACAAAGTCTTGAATCTCACTTCAATTTAGATCTCAGAACTCTACTATTGTACTTTCCCACGATGTCCCATGAAATGACACAAAATATGATGGGAAAATTTCCCTTCTATTGAGCTCGTCAAATGATAGGACCACTCGTCACTTGTCGATGCTTGTGACTCATTGCACTTTAAAAATCAGGTGATGATAGACCAATGGAAACAGTGACCGTGAAATGTCCCACCTTTCAAGGAAGTCAAATTACAAGATTGCCTAGGAATTCATTGGACCCTTGTTTAATGAGTGACTGAATTTAAATGGCCCAATCAGGAGGTGGCCAGATAAACAACCTTGATTCACCTCGAGGCCCCACTGGTCCGTTGATGGTTAATAAAGGGGAGGGGGCATCTAAAGTGGGACTCGCCATCATGGGACACCAACTTAATGGAAAACCAGCTATAAATGACACAATATTTAGTGGGTCCAATCTATGGCCCAACATCATTTTGGGACCCCCCCATCTAACATTAGTTAATAGAGTTTGGGGGGCAGGGGTCATAAGGGAATATTGATCCGAACTTAAACATGAATGCAACAAATTACAAATATAATCATAAACACAGAGATGCGGTAGAAAAACACTTCATTTCATTAATAGAAAAATATCGAACTATGCTTACAAACAGAATGGAAATAAGATAGCTTGGGAGATGGTAGCTTATCTTTGAGGAGAGATGTGGCAGCTACATGCCTCTCGACTCCGTTACAATGAGGCTCAAAGGCATATTTATTATTGATAAACAATGGAAAACCCTAAACATCCAAAAACCTAACCCTAGGAGATGAAGCGCAAAAATAGTGGGCCTCGTTTGGGTAAGTTGGTACATCAACTTCCTAGGGTCGTAACTTTGGCATACGATCTCCATTTGGCTATCAAAATACCTCTTTTCGAAGATCTCAAAGAGAAGGCTAAAAAAAAATGGTCAGGCCAATTTGGGACATTTTTTGTCTATTTGTTTTCCCTAAAAAACGTCGTTTAGGGCCTCATTACGGCTCCAGAAGTTCAGGACCCAAAAAACTGTCAAAAATAGTAAACTGTGCTACAATTAAGGAAATCGAAAAACTGAAAGAGACAATGTTGGGGGTCCAAGTGGAATATGCGAGCAGCCACCAATATCGACCTGGATCATTCCTCCCCCCTTAGGAAGTAATGGTCCCCATTGCGTTGACTGCCTCCATGAGATGGGGAAACTTCTGTTGAACTTGGTCCCTGTTGAACCACTTGCCTTGGTGAAGGAGTTGGCCAGCTTTGACAACCTGATATAGTTGGATCTTATGTTGGTGAGTGCTCTTGATTTGTGTGTCCATGATCCGATCAGTGGTCGCATGTTCCATGCAGTCTGGGTTTATCTCTATTGGTGTGAGTTGTTCTGCAATGTCAGATGTGTCCAAAAATGGTGGGAAGTATGGCCGAAGGCGATCTACATTGAACGCTGGGTGCAGACCAAGGAATGGTTGGATGCTGAGCTCGAAGGCATTGCCACTGACAACGTTGGTGATGGTGTATGGCCCATATCGGAGCGAGCGAAGATTGCAGTGGGACCCAACAAGGTGCTCTTTCTGCAAATGAAGCCAAACCTTGTTGCCCACCTGGAACTTGTGTGACACTCAATCTTGATCATGGCGCTTATTGTACTTAGCATTCAATCTGTCCAATATATCATGGACCTATTGGCAGATGTGCTGAATGCGCTAAATGAAGTTGTTAGCCCTTTCAGCTTCGGATTGAACGTGAGCCGAATCTAC
>APFE030666427.1:8749-30061 GCA_000404065.3 Pinus taeda | reverse complement strand
AAATAAACTCTAATGAAGAATAAATCAACAACAAATACTATAAAAAGGACACCAATATCTACATAGATAAACAAACAAACAAAATAAATCCCAAAAAGAAACCTAAAAAACTAGGAGGACAGGATAGGGACCCAACATCTACTAATATTATAACCATTGTCTCTATTCAAATTATTGGGTATTTTTTCAATTTCTAGGGCCTCCCTCAGTTAACGATGATGGAAATGTCTAACCCCTAGCAATGATGTTAGGTCCCATATACTACAAGTGTAACTCCTTATTATTATTAGTACAACCCCCTTATTATATTGTTGTGCCCATGTAGTCTCCATATTGTTATTATTGTGCCCCATAGAAGCCCACTAATGTTATTATTGTGACCTTACATTATTATTGTTATGTCGGCTCTAATTATATTATGACCCCTTAGGCTTCTATATATAGAAAGGAGGTCTTGTCATTTGTAGCATCCAAGAATTTTTCATTTGTGTAATGTAAAGGAGGTTGCCCCCTAGCAGAGGCTTATTTCTAAGGTGTTCATCTATCTTTTCTATCTTTTTGTGAGCTGGTTTCATAACAAATGACTTGGGCCTCCTCAATGTAGATGTGACGCTTAGATTTATTTGCATACTTTGCCAAAGCAGAGGAGCGGGTCCTACCATGATTTATGTCAGCGACATGCTCACAAATCCTTTGATTAATCGAGCGACCAGTCTCACCAATGTAGGGAGTCCCACAAGAGCATGGGATAACATGAACACCCGTCATATTCTTAGGGTCCGCTAGGTCGTTTACAAATCTAAGGGAGCTTTGGATGGTATTTAAAGGCCTAAAGGTTGAAGCCACCTTATGCTTCCTTAGGATCCTCGCAATCTTGTTACTGGTCCCCTAGATAAAAGGAAGATGAACATGAGAAAATCGATCCTTGGTATCTTTCTTAGCACTAGGACATTTTTCAGCTCTGAGGAAAGCCTTAGTACATTGGTATATACTATACCCATTTTTAAAGAAAACACTTACGGTATGTGCTTTCACTTCATACATATGGTTGTCATCAGAAACTCTTAAAGCTCTAGTCACTAAGGTGTTGAGAATGCCAAGATTTTGAGCTGGAAAATGATGAGAATTAGCATGAAGATATTGTTTCGTATGAGTTTTCTTACGAAATACTCGATGAGAAAAAGAGCGATCGTCATTTCTTGAGAGGAGGACATCAAGGAAGGGCATATTACCATTACTTTCAAATTCCATGGTGAGATTTATGGAACTAAATTGATTGTTAAGATGGAGAAAAAACAGTTCCAACTCTTCCTTACCATGGGACTAGATGACACAAGTATCATCCGCAAACCTCTTCCACATATTAGGCAAAATACGAGAAGAAGCTAAGGACTTTGATTCAAAATCCTCCATGAATAAATTAGCTACCATAAGGGAGAGGGGGGAACCCATGGCGACATTGCAAGTTTTCTCATAGAATTCCCCATCAAATTAATTATGAATGTTTTCCTTGAGTTTTTCCTTCATTTCTAGGAAATACCATAGATTATATCTCCCTAATTACAACTTCATGGTCATCATATCCCTTTGTACTTGAAAACACAAAAATAGTTTGACAACCAAAATTCATCTCTGTCTCCTTAGATTCTATGGGCACCTATTCTCCACTAGTTGTTTGTGGACCTTTCTCATCAATGGTTGCACTCCCTCCATCTAACTCAGGTTCTTTTATCAAATATTCCAACAACTCGATCTCTTCATCAAATTTCATGAGCATTGCACCTAAATGTTTCTCTTTATCTTTTTCCTTCTTTTGGTTGTTTCCAAAAACCAAACATGTCCTGCTTACTACACTAATAAATCCTTTCAATTTCTCTACAATAAATGCATTTATCAATTGTGTATGGGTCTCCATTGGTTACCTTTATGAGATAATGCCTCCTCATCTCCCTTTAAAATATAATTTGGGTTATGTTCTTCTTCAATGATTTGAAAATGCACTCCTTGATATCCTTCTATCTTTATGACAATTGTAGATGGTTTTCCATCTTCACCATTCTTATGACATGCAACCATGCACAAAATATCAATTTTAAAAACATAAAGCTCTTTATTCTCATTTGATGCCAATGTCATCAATTCTTTATGTTGATCTTCACCTTCGAAACAATTTATAAGAATATCATGAAGTCTCTTATCAACATCCCCATCATCATCTTCCCTAAGGAATGATCATTGCTCTAGTTCACACTAGTAAACTTCTTCTTCCTCATACTCATACTCAATTTTTTTAAGTTCTTATCCTTTCAACCAATCCCTCGTCATATACCTTCAATTCTTCCTTAGATTTCTTGCAAACATTTTCTTAACAAACCATTTGACTCGCTTCTTCATTCTCCATCCACATCTCTGAAATTTTTCACTTTCCTATAGAATCATCATCATTATATTGAGTTGTTCCTTCATCTCAACTTCTTTGTTATATTCCTCTTGACTCATCCTTTTCATCCCTATGCCATTTTCTTTGGCATCTTCCTTCATATTTTTGTGGCTTTCACTTGAACCCTTGTCATGACCATCGACAATCATCTTTACTCTTCCTATGTGAACTTTCTTCATCCACTTGTGAGCTGCACTAAGCTTATGCAATAACAAGTCTATGTCACCCTACTATGAGTAACTCACGAGGATTCTCTCCTTTGAACTTGGCCTTTTGGTAACACTGGTTCTCTTCTCTAGAAACTTCTAAGCTTCATCTTCTCCTCTCAGGCTTTTGCATGGTACTCACCTTTAAGAGCTTCACTTGTTCTTCCCTTTGGAAAAATCTACCCACATTTACAACTATGGAGTTATCTTGAAATTTTTTACCCAACCTCAGTTGGAAGTTGTTCTCCTCTATATTATGAAATCTCCTCTGCAAGGGTTACCACAAATTTCCTTCCCTCTCTAGTGCTACCTATATTAATTAATTACAAACAATTAATACCAATTACCTATAAGATCTTATCATATCTACACTTCAAAAACTTAGAGTTCTTTACTCCACACTGCTATAATATTCTTCTACTATCATTCTTGAGAATTCTCCCTATTTCTACTCCTTGGATGAAATTGTATTCTCTCTTGTAACATATCCTCTATGCTCTATCTCTTATTCAACCTCACATAGCTCGTTTTCACTATCAACACATACTCTGATTTATTATTAAACAAAATAAATATATTACCTCTGTGTTTCCTTCAATTCTTTTATGTTTGCATACTCCCCTTCAATGCTTCAAATGTTATGTTGATGTCTTCATAACCTCTAACAACTTTTCTAACTTTGACCTCAAGCATTATTCTACTTCTATTGCTTCCAACATTAACCTGTAACAAAAAGCAGTCTAATTCTGATTTGATATCTTTCTCTTCCAAAAGAGTATCCCTATGCCCTAATACAAATTTGATGCATTAATGCCAAAACATCCTTTCATCTTATCTTACATGGTGACCTAATTCATTCTTAACCCTACTCATACAACAATCTATGGTGTGAGATCTTTTAGAAGTCATACAATCATGACTGAGGATCAACTTCAGGCCTGCGCTTTGCACTATCAACGATTAAATCTCCTATTTAATTTTTTGTGGATGAGTTCCACAACTTTACACAAGTCATAATTGGGCCATGGGGGGTTAGTTTGTGTTCTTGCACAACACTCTACAATAGCACTTCCTTTAAATTTCCTAAAGGGCTACAACCAACAAATGATATAGTCCACATGCAAGTGTCAATCATCAAATCTCATAACCCTTAGCACCCAGGAGTTAGCAACACTTCATGCACATGACCGCGCTTGGAAGAAAGCACTTAAAACAAAAGGTGCTAAGGCCTTTTCCCCTCGACTACCAACAGTTCCTTGTTATATCCCAAAAGTATTAAACCAAAAATTTTACGGGTCTTGGACCTCATCACATAATCTCAGGTCTTGGATCTCATCACTTCCCTTGTTATCACAATTCCCCAGCTACACTCTTGATCCGATAACCTTTACAATACTTGTTGCCTTCATGTTTCCCATTACTGGAATATAAAAGATCTAGCGCTAGAATCTTAGATCTCAGCTTTACTTCAAATCTCGAACTTTTATTATCGTAATTTCCCTCAATGTCCTAAGAAACGAAACAACAAAAATTAGAGGAAATTTTAGCCTAGAAGTGGCCTCCTAAGGAAAATAATAAAATAATAGTTAAAATAATAAAATAAAAGTTATGAATTTTGGAGGGAAAAGAAGAAAATTACGTTTTTTTTAATTGTATTTTTGGCTTATCTCCTTATAAGTTTACTTAAATTTCAAGTGTAGACACCTATTGGATGCAAAATTAAATTCCACATCTAATGAGTACCCATTATGCATACTTTTGAGAAGACCCACATTGATAACAATTTGAAGATACATTAAAAAAATGTGTTCAACACATTTTTTAATGTATCTTCAATTTTAGTCCCAAAGGTGAAACTCGATTTATAATCAAAGTACTCTGAAATATGTGAAAAATGAGAGATCAAAGGTTCAAATCCCCTCGGTTGTGACCCACTTTACGGAGAGGAGGACAGGTCATAAACCTCTAGAGGTTTAATAATAGCTATGTGTCAGGCAGGTTGTTGGGTTCCTTTGGGATACAAAAAAAAAATGTATCTTCAATTTGTATCAATGCAGGTATTCTCAAAAGTATACATAATGGGTACTCATTGGATATGCAATATAATTCCACATCCAACACATATCTACACTTGAAATTTGAGTAAACCTACAAGGAGATAAGCCAAAAATACAATTAAAAAAACATTTTTATTGTTTTCCCTCTAAAATATTTACATGTACCTCTTTTTAAATTTAAACTATTTTGATTGGTTTACATATTATGACATAAAAATTACATGAATATTTCACGAGCAATTTTAGGTTGAAATTTCCTCTAATGTGATAGGAAAATTTCTCATTTATCAATCTTGTTAAATGACAGGACCTTCTGCCACTCGTTGGCGCTTACGACTCATTGCACCTTCACAATAGGGTGGCAATAATACACCGATGATGGACATGAACATGAAATGTCTCGTTTGTTGGGCCTATCAGTTGACAGGACTGCCCAAAGATTTTTGGGACCTTCATTTAATGAGTGACCAAATTTAAATGGCCTGATCATGAGGCAACCACTCTTACAACCTTGATTCACCTCAGGCCCCCTATGGTCTGCCACTAGCTAACAAAGAGTTGGGGGGGACCCCTGCCTGATGGAGAACTAACTATCAAAAACATAATTTCCATTAAGCCCTAACTATGGGCAAAGTTCATTTCAACGCCCCCAGTCTAACATTGGTTAACAGGGGGGGTCCAAAGTGAATACTTCCCCCCAAAATAAACCACTCTAGTTTTACTCCTGGAACTCAAATTGGAACTTTTCACTTGGTGGAATTGTGCATTGGGTGGAACTTCAACTCACAGGATTGTTCATTGCTTGTTAGCACCTACGACCCATTGTTCTTTCCCAATTAGGCAATGATGGTAGACAGAGAAACTAATAGAATGAGTTTCCATCGTTGTCAACTTAGGAGATCTCCAAAAGAGTTTATTGCAAACTCATATTCTTATATAATCTCCATTCGCTCTGTTACAAGTCGATTTACATGCCTCGAGACTTCATTCTCATTCATGAATTATCCCCTCACACTCACACTTGTATTAATTCACATGCATTCAACTTGTAGACTCAACAAGATTTATATACATAGGTCTTACGTACAGAGGCACACACAAGGCACATACTCTTATTGAGTTTCATTACATAGTAAGGCCTCTCTGGACTAGACTATCCTCTCGCTGCTTATAATGTGTGAAGGCTACATATATGAGAGGATTCAAGCAATTTTCCTCATCATGGAGAGTTAACACAAACTTATAGAAATAAACATACAATGTACATAGGATCTTCACATAATTCTCATTAACATAGAACTTTGTATAAGTTGGCCTGATTATACAATGATTGGCCCATTTACTCCTTCTCAAACATCCTTCCTATAGATTCGATCCTTCTCTTTCTCTCACCAATCCCCCTTCATGCATACCCTCATGTTATCTCCTAATTAAAATATCTAGCCATTAACTGGAAGTTCCCTATTTTTTCTACACATGTCCTATTTTCTAGAAATTACACAACTCTCCAACCGAATTGTTTGTCTCTTTTACAATGTGCCACATGGTGAATAATGCTAACTCATCAATGCTCCCATAAGAAATCTAGATTCCCTTCTAGAACTAGGACACTCGTATTTGCATGAGAATTTCACTATTCTAATTTACACAAATTTTAATTAAGGGAAATCCAATCCCTTTAGAAAATTCAAAGACCTCTTAGGTATAGGAAATTAATGATTGACTTAGATTTATGCTCCCACATCGCTGCATCACCACATTTGATTTTCAATGTGTTTTTTTAGGTCTTTCATAGTCATGATATTAGTCTTTAATGCCATGATTGAAAAATGTTTGAATTTTAACCCCCCTAAAAAACCAATGAGAGAGAGAGGGAGGTTGCATCACCACTTTCACGTTTTAGCATGGTTTTTCATGTCTTTTGTAATTTTGATCTCTGGTTCTTAATGTCATGGTTAAAAAATGTTCAAATTTTAACCCTGAAATGAAAAAAGGGTGATGTTACATCACCACTTTTCAAAAATCAGCATGAAAATCATGATTTGATACGACATCCAGAAAAAATAAGTCGGTAATGTTCTCATTAAATTGCTAAAATTGTTAGGATCTTAGGCAATGAATTGTAGACATATTTAAGTGATTCAAATGCTACAAATGAGGATATCATATATCAAAATATTTCTATAAATAAAACATAATATAAGGCTATAAGAAAACAATAAAATGAATTAATCGATTGAGACTGAGTAATATAACAAGCACATTAGTTTTCAAAATAGATCAAGATCAACATTCATTATAGTCTAATCACAATTCAATGAAGATTATAAAAAGCATTGAAGTTTAAAAATTAACTAATTTTTCTAATTAAAAATTTCTAAAATAAAATCTTTATATATTATACATATCATTATATATAATTATCTATTATCTATTTTATTTATTTATTTTTAATTTAGGATAATTAAATCTAAAATTCCCTCATTAGCTTACTCAACTCAAGTTCTAAATTAAAAGGAAATATTTAGTATTTAAACACTTGAATGGATATTAAAAGTCAGTGGAACTAACCTTTAAGATATAGAAAAACTAACATTTATTCAAATTATATTAATGGTCACTCAAATCTATGTAATTGCAACAACTCATCAACCACACTTAACAATCAACTTAGAATAAAAATGTTTCATATAAGGACCGTAATTTATGGAACAAATACACAACAAACCTATGTTTAAAAAGTTAAAAGATCAATAAAAAATTAGAAAATCTATATCCTAAAGATACTATAAAGCATAATAAAATTGATATCTTAATAGTTACACTTAAAAAATAATAAACTTTATATTTGGCAAAAGACTTAAAACCATAACAACATAAAGTTAGCAATAAAATCAAAATTAATTAAATACCATAACACCTGACATCAAGCAATATAAAAAATTAACCATACCAAATGGTAAATTATGTTTAACATTAAAATTTGAACATCAGTTTTTCAAAATTAATTTAGATTGAAATTCCACTTATCATTGCTTTGTTTAAATGTTTCAAATCTTGGTTTACAACATTCATTTTTATTAAATAGAATTACAAATTAATTAAATATATTATTTATTAAAATATTTTAAAATTTAAAAGTATTTAAAAAAATATAGTATTTAAAAAATATATATATTTGAATCTATGTAAATTTTAAAGGAATATTAAAAATATTCTTTTTATTTACTGTTTATTTGTGATAAGCGAAATTGATAATTAGGGTGATTTTGTAGAGTTTTCACTGAAAATTAATTTTATTTAACTATTAAGATATATGTAAGTCATTGTTTTAAATTAAAGATTTTATAATTATTATATACAAAGTTTTTCCAAATAATTTTTATATTATATGGATTAAAACATTCTTTTTATATAGTAAATTATTTGAAATTTATATATATAGAAAGAAAAAGAGACATAATAACACAAGTTTCCGCTTAAAAGGTTATAGATTCACATTTAAAAGAGCATAGAGAATATACATTTTAGCAAACTTTAACAATCAAATCCTTTGCAAAGACATGGATGACAAGATTGTTTGTAGATTAGTGCAAATGGAGGTGAATCTGAGTAGCTTTCAACAACAAGAAGAGAAGGAAATGACCAATTCCTTCGACATAAGGATACATGTCAAGAAGATAAAAATTGTTCCTTTGTTTTCCTCAGGATTGCAGGCGAATCTCATTACAACAGAGCTCGTAAAAAAATTAGGGTTGAAAGTTCATAATCATCTAAGCCAATATCCATAATTTGGAATGGGTAAATAGGGATGCATAATTGAAGGTAACAACAAAGTGAAAAATTAGATTTTCCATCAATTTTGATTTTATTGATGATGAAGAACTAGATGTAGTTCTCCTTGATGTATGTGGAATATGTTGGGCATGTGTTATATTATTTCCACGACTAGCCCCACATGTTATATGTTGCGCCCGACGCAACAGGGTCCAGGGAAACTTATTTTTATGCAGACCCAATAATAGTTGGGTAGATGCAAGGATGAGGTGCAGACCCAAAGATGGTGGACGGACCTACCCATGGTTTTGTGCTTTGGTTTTTCACATAGTTTTGTGCATGATGGTTTTCTGCCCATGGTATTTTGTAAATCCGGTCGAGGGAGCTACAATTATATTCTAATCCAAGGTTATGGGTTGGAGTTTATGAATGCTTCGACATACATACATACATACATACACACACACACACACACACACACATATATATATTATTATATATATATATATATATATATATCTTGATTGAAAAGAATATAATGAAAAATCAATCTAGTAGTCCCAGTTTTAGGATCCAGGGGAAAATTTGTGTATGTTTATTTTATGTTCCCACCATTTCATATTTTTGTTGTTTTAAGAATTCATTTGCAGGTAATTTTTGTACAGGGTGAAAACCTACAAAATCATGTTTGGAAGTCCCTACATGTACATGTGAGATGCAATATTCATGCGAAGATCTAACCATTATATGTTTGTAAAGATGGAAAATCGTTCACCATCAACATGCACAAAGGAAAGTTGAAAATTTCACTAGTAAGTGCCAACTAAGACAATAAATTGATCAGTTCCAACAATAAGTATGTTTTACTATTTTTAAGAGAAAATTCATTTGTAGAAGATTCAGTAAGAGACAATGCATCCCTAGAGGGGTGTACTAAGAAATAGAAACAACACTTGGAAGAGTTGCTATAGGAATATAAGGATGTGTTCCGGGAACCTAAAGGGTTACCACCCAAAAGGGAAGTGGAGCATGATCCAACTATTGTTAGACTCCTCATTGCCAAACATTGGGCCATACAGGAAATCTATTATGAAAACAAGTGAGGTGAAGAAATATTTGCAACAACTACTAGAACATGGTGTCATTTGAATGAGTACATCACCATGTGGGTCATCCGTCACCATTGTGACAAAGAAGGATGGGACTTGGAGAATGTGTATATATCAATGTTTCAGTTATCGTTATCGGGATATTATCGGCGAGGGGAAAAAATCGGAAAAAATAGAGAAAATATCGGTAAAACTCGGGAAAAAATTGTAAAATAAAAAAATATTCATTTTTTTTCAATTTTTTTAATATCTAAAGCATCTACAACATAAAATAAATACATTGACACAAAATATGATAAAATAACTAATATATAAGATGCGTAATATCATTTCTAGTGCTACATCACACACAACATCGAATCATGTCTTGAATAGTAAGTTCCAACTTAGCCTCAAAATATCAACAAAAAATATAATAATGTATCTCATATCATGAGTCATAATGTCATATACAATGAAATGAATCAAATAACTAAAGTCTAATAATACTGATTTCCTCTGCCCCTCTTGCGAGAAAATGCAATAGCTTTCCCTTTCCCTCTAGATGTAGATGCCTACGGAGTTGGCAGTGGACTCCTTTGTGCTCTAGAAGCTGAAGAAATAAAAGCTATAGGAGGTAGACCACGTCCTCTACTGGTGGCAAGGGTAGCCTAAGTAGGTGGTGTCACCTCCTCCTCCTATTGCTCCGCCTCCTCCTCCTCCTCCTCCCCCTCCACTACCTCCTACTCTAACCAATCATCGACAGACTCCATGAGAGGCCTATCGGCCTCAATCCTCCATTTAGCAGTGGTTTCAATCCCATACAATGAGATGGCCTCCATATCATATATCCTCTCAAGTTGCCTCATCCACAATCGAAGACTGTAGTAGACATAGACCATGTCATTAAATCGTTGGGACTCCAACCTGTACAAAGATCATGCAATAACAATTATAAAAAAAAATTATTTAATGAATTCAGAAAATTATTTGGAAATTTGCAATATTTTAAGTTTTAACTTTTAAGTTTAACCTGTTGCACTTCTTGTTGTGTATTTTTTCAAATACACTCCATTTGCGCTCGCATCTTGAGGAGCTACATGTTTGGCTGAGGATTCGAATGGAAAGCTTTTGCAGAAGAGGTACCTTGGCACCATACATTCTCCACCATGCATCTACAACAAAATTACAAATAAAATTTTAAATAAACATAAGAAAAAAATGAAATTTGAAAGTTGAAGCAAAGTATGAAGTTATGAGCTTGAAGAGATAATGAAATTTGAAACAAACTAAAAAATACCTAGCATTTTAGTTGTCCTATTAGTCACAGCCATGTCAAAGCCAAATGTGCCACCTACCATCCTGTATGTCTCATTTTCTTTGGAGATTTCTGTACATTTTGCTGGAGATCACACCATCCTCTGAACACAGGTTAAGAATCCATCCATGATTTCAGCATCAAATACGAACTCACATGGGTAAGAAAATGTGGGGTTCAGGTAGATCCCTGTAGCATGAATGGGACGATGGAGTGTGTTGTTCCAAAGTTCATCAATCACTTCACATAGGAGGAGTTGTCTCTGAAACCCCTCATCTCCCTTATAATCACAGTAGGCCCGAATGGATTCTTTGGCCCTGTCCATGGCCTCGTACAAATAGCCCATTGTGGGGCTTCTCACCATCAACTAATTGAAGAACCTTTACCAAAGGTTCAGTAACAATGCACACCTCTTGCACTCCTGCCCAGAAGTCTTCCTGGTATGAAACTAATCTGCATATGGCCTCTCCCTCTGGTTTGCAGCTCATTGTCAAAGCACGCCACTCCTTCGAAAGAAACATTCTCTTTACATCCCACATAGAATTCAAGAGGGATTGAAGAGATATGAAATTGGTGGAAAACCATGTAATTGCGGGGCGCACCAACTCTTTGTTGTTGGTGAATTTTCTCATCAATCTAAGCACAGATGTATGATTATATATAAATTTTGTAATGCTTTTTGATGACTCAACAATATCTTTGACAGAGGAAATTTTCCCTATGTCCTCCAACATCAAATCAATACAATGTGTAACACAAGGTGTCCAAAATAAAGTAGGATGCCTCTCCATAAGCATCCTGCCAACAACAACATAATTTGCAGCATTGTCCGTTGTGACTTGGACAACATGTTCTGCACCCACCTCCAAAATAAACACAGCCAACAAATCACATAAAGTTTTTGCATTTTTGATATGTGAAGATGCATAAATAGATTTCATAAACATTGTCCCCTTGGGACAACTAACCAAGAAGTTTATAAGGGTTCTCCCCTTTTGTTCAGTCCAACCATCTGACATCACAGTGCATCCTGTTTGTGCCCATGATGCCCTAAACTCCTCCAATCTTTTGGTGCAGTCAACCTTTTCATTTTGAATAATCCAACCTCTAAAGTCATCATAAGAAGAGATTTTGTACCCTGGGCCAACAATTGTAATAGCATCAACAAACAGGATGGAAAAATGGATTATTTCTTGCAATGTTCAAAGGAATATCACTCCAAAGGAAAAATTTGGCCAACAACTTGTTAGCTTGTTCTTTCTCAGTTTTTTTAAGCATTGAAGTGATAGATGGTTGTGAACCAGGCGTGGTTCTAGGAACAAAAAATGATGAAGCAGCTACCGGGTTGGTTGTATATATTGATGCTGAAGTAGAACCAATGCCACTTCCTTGTTCACCTGAGCCTAACACTGTCTTTGCTAGTTGCTTCTTCATTTTTGCTTTGGCCTCTCTATTGTGCTCTAAATTTTCCACTGGTCTCATGGCTCTTTAGATGATTTCCGGATTTGTATTTGAGAAAGGCCCTATATAAAATCCAGGGATTTGTGCAAGGTGATACTTCAATTTATAAACCTCCCCTAACATATACTGCCCACACAACTTGCAATACAAGTTTATTCTATCAAACCCTCCATCAGGTTCACCAAATTCCCATAGAGGGTCCAATTTCCTTGGCATGTTTGTAACTTGGTTGAAAAATTGACTCTTGAGTTTTAAATTTGTAAGATGAAGTTTGAACTTTGAAGTTGAATGGTGAACCTATTTCAAAATAAGGATTGCAAGTTACAAAAATTAAAAAAAAATTACATACATGAGTAACAGGACAAAACACATTGAATTTTTGACAATTAACAAACAAAAACACCATCAAAGCAACTCAAAAATATTTGATAAACCAATGGGTTATCCAAATCCAACCAAAATAAAACACATAAATTTGGTGCCCATACCGGTTTGCCGGAGAAAATTGATCCTCTCCTCCTCAGCTCTCAATCCACTGTGGGTTTTGAGTCGTTTTCTCTTCCAATCAGCGCCCAATCAACCAAGATTTTTCTCCAAGCTCACTCCCAATCCACCGCTACCACTGTCTGATCAAATGAATAAAAAAAATTGTTTTTTTGGTGTTTATAACTCGTTGTTCGCCGGCCCGACGATAAAAACACATTGAATCGTGATAATATCGTTGTTATTGCGATAACTTAAAAAACTCACAATTTTTTCGGAAAAAATCGCCAAAAAAAAACACGTGTAAAAATTGGCCGATTTTATCGTCACTTTGAAAAAATCACGATAAAATGATAAAATGATAAAATCGCTATTTCATCGCGAGTTTCACATCACTGGTATATATTACAAGGCATTGAACAATATCACACTTAAGAATAGGTACCCCCTTCCTAGGATAGGTGATTTGTTAGATCAGTTGCAGCAAGCGAATTACTTCACCAAGATGGACTTAAAGTTTGGATATCACCAGGTTCGAGTCAAAGAAGAAGATACCTAGAAAATTTCCTTCAAAACCAGGAAAGGTGTGTATGATTGGGTATTCATACCATTCATCCTATGCAATGCACTAGCTATATTTATGAGGTTAATGAATGATATATTGTGTACTTTTATAGATTCATTTGTTATTATCTATTTGGATGATATACTAGTATACAATGCTCTATAGAAGGAGCACACCTCACATTTTTTGTAAGTGTTGGAGGCATTAAAGAAGTACCAATGTTAACAAATATCAAGAAGTGTGAGTTTGCAGAATAATATTTGGTGTATGTCGACTATGTGATAGGTCGAGGAGAGTTGAAGATAGATCCTACCAAGATAGATGCCATCATGAAATGGCCAGTGCCTACTAATTTTTTTGAGGTTATGATTTTTTTTGGTGTGGCACAATACCTAAGGAAATTCATAGATCCATTTTCAGTGGTAGCAGTGCCACTCCATGCCATAAAAACAAGTGGAAAGAGTTTCAAGTGGAGAAATGGTCAACAAAGGGCCTTTGAGGAGTTAAAGAAGAAGTTAGTTAAGCATCAGTTCTATCATTAATGAACTTGCAGTAGACCTTCTAAATGGAGATAAATAAGAGTGGGTATGCTATGGGAGTGACCTTGATGCAGGTAGGAAGGCCTACATGCTATGATGCTACCTTTTTGAAGTATTTCATGGGATAGTTATTAGATACCCTACTTATGACAAGGAGCACTATGCCCTAGTGCAAGTTGTGAATAAGTGAAAACACTATCTAATGGGGAAGAAGAAATTAATTCAGATAGATTAGCAACCACTACAGTATTTTCAAGCCCAGAGTAAGCTAGAACAGACTAAACATTACAAGCGGATGGGTTTTCTACAACAATTTTAAAAAGTGATAAAGTATAAGAAGGGAAACAGAAACAAGTTGGTTTATATTCTTTCTACGCCACACATATCAAAGATCACAACTTTAGGAACTTTGATGCATATAGGGAGCCATATTCAGAGGATGAAGGCTTCAAGGAGATGTTTCAACAATTGTAGAGTTAGAGTCGTATGCATGATGGTGACAACATCACTAACAACCATCTCCAGGATGAGTTACCCTACAATTTGGATAAGATGTGTGTTCCTAAAGGTGAGCGATTGCAGCTGATTAGAGAGGCTCACACATACAAGTTTGCATGACACTTTGTTGTAGGGAAGGAAATGACCAAATTACAGAGATATGTGTATTGGCCCAAGATGTAAGAAAATGTAGCTAGGTTTGTAAGAGGATGTATGCTTTGTTGTACCAACAAGCCTAATAACATGAAACAAAGTCTATATCATCCCTTACTTGTACCCACTCGTCCCTAGGAATTAAAGCATTTCCATGGAATTTGTGAAAATTTTACCAATAACCAGGAAGGGACATGACTACCTATTTGTGGTAGTTGATAGGTTTAGCAAGATGTGTGTTATGATGCCCTATAAAAAGAGCATCAGTGGGTAAGAAGAAACAAACTTGTTCTTTGGATAGGTTTGTGTGCACTTTAGTATACCAAGGAGCATCATTTCAGAAAGAGACATCAGATTTCTTAGTGCATTTTGGACTACATTGTGGTAGAAGATGGACACATAGTTGAAGAGGTTTGCAACATTCCATCCTCAGATGAATGGGAAAACAGAAGTAGTCAACAAGACTTTGGTGTAGAATTTGAGGGGTTATAATCAAAAGCATCCAAATACCTAGGATGAAAATATGGTATATATACGACACTCTTATAACATAGTAGTCCACACTTCTATTGTTAAATCCCCATTTGAAACTCGCTTTGGATATTTTCCACCTTCACCTTTGGATATTTCATATGGGCAGCAAGGAGTAAAGGAGGATCTTATAGGGGATTCCTTAATGGCTGAAAAATTGTTGAGAAGATCAGGAAGATCCACATACATGTACAAAAGGAACTACAAGAGTCGCAGGAAAAGTATAAGGCAAAGAATGATCAACATAGAATAGAGAAGTTGTTCAAAGTAGGAGACAAAGTATGGTTACAGTTGAATAAGGAGAGGCTACAAGGCCTTGGAAATAAAATCAAGGCTCTCTGATATGGTCCCTTTTAAATACTAGCAAAGGTGGGAGGTAATGCCTATAGACTCATTCTACCCCCATACATATGCAATTACTTAGTTGTGAATGTAGAGAATCTTAAGCTCTATGAGCCTTCCATGCTAGATTAGGAAGAGGAATAGGTTGTTCCCATTGTGGAGGATTTAGTGCCATATTCTCAGGAAAAAGTTGATAGAAGATACACTTTTGTACAGGAGTTCCATAGCTACAAGATAAGGGCAACATGACTGTTCTTAAATTGGGTTGAAAGGACAACTTTCAGGCAAGACTAAATGGTACACTCGAGAAAAGGTGGAGGGAAATTTTCCTTGCCTCTTTCAGTAGAAGCTTTTGGGGACCAAAATCATTCCAAAGTGGAGAGGTCCGAGCTGGATTGGATCATTATATTTTTATCATTCATCTTGATGCTTTCATAGTAGAAAAATTGGAGAAATCAAGTCACAAGACCATTTTTAACGACTGGACCTAGTTTGGAAAATTAGGGTCTAAAACCTTCCAAGAGAATTTTGAGGCATTGGATAAAACTCTAATTCTTTACTGCAATACCTTTTTTCCATCACGTAGAGACATTTTCAACAATGCAAGAATCACCTCAATGAGAGTTTGTACGCAAAAGTTATGCCATTCGGAAGTTGACCTCCTTGTTTCACCACAATAATTCGAGAGGATGCCACATTAGTCCCCATAACTCATGAAAAATGGGCTAGACACATGATTATTATGAAGAATACTTTAGAAGAGTCCATATTCTAACAATGATTAAGAGTTGAGTTAGAAAAACCTAACCACTAGTTGGCTATCAAGTTGTGTTATAATTGGGCCATTAGGAGTAAAAGGGGTTCCATTCTTTTTGAGTGCATTGGTTCCATACGTGAGAAAAATAGACGAGAGGGATAGGAAGAGATCACACAGATAATATTTGAGAATAATAGTCTCCCACAAGCCATTGACCATACTTTGTTGTACTCACAACTATTTTCTATTCAAAGAAAGAGCAACAGAGTGGCCTCACCTTCCAGTTTGGTTTTCTCCCAAAATGGTTCTGAGGTTATATAATGTGTCAAATCACGGTTTGTGAGTTTTTATTTCATTATTATCTATTTTTTTCATAATAATAGTTTGCATGCATAAAAAATAAACATTAATTTACGTATCTAGAAATCTAAAGAGAAATATGTTGGGTTGTGTTATATTTTTTCCACGACTAACCCACGTAGTTAATCGGAGGGTTAGAGGGGGGGGGGGGGAGCCCCCCCCCTTCGTTATGCCGACTATGTTCTGCCCCCCCCTCCTTTGTTGCGCTGACTACGTAGCAGGGGGGTCACAGGGGGTTTGAGGGGTGCATGTAACCCCCCTCTATGGGGCTCGGGGTAGCGCCCCCGGAAAGTTTTGTTTTTTGGACCCTATATTAGATTGGGCAGACCTACCTATGGTTTTGTGCATGATTTTCGCACATGGTTTTTGACACGATGGTTTTCGGTCCATGGTTTTGGATAGGATGGTTTTCAGTCCATGGTATTGGATGCTTTGGCATGTATAAATATGTATTGTAACATTGAAAGAAACATAATGAAAAATCAATCTAGTAGTCTTTGTTTTGGGATCCAGGGGAAAATCTCTATGTATATGTGTTTTATGTGTTATGCTCTCACATTGTTTATTTTATGTGTTTTTTACAATTCGTATGCAGGTAATTTCTGTATGGGGTCAAAACCTACATTTGGTATCAGAGCTGTTTTGGCTTCAAGGGGACACCTTTGTTGTTGAGGGGTTACGCTCGAGCTTGTGGTAGACCCTGTTCAGTGGGAGACCTGCGAGATCGATTCTGGTGGTGAAAGAAGATGGTGAGCAGTGGAAAGATAGAGATCGAGAAATTTAATGGTTAGAGTCTTGAGTTGTGGAAACTCAAGATGGAGGATCTGTTGGTGGATAAAGATCAATGGATCACGGTAGATCCGGGTACTAAAGAAATGAGAGTGCCTGATGAAGAATGGAAGAAGTTGGATCAGAAGGCAAAGAGCACAATATGATTGTGTGTCTCAGATTCAGTAATGTTGAATGTACCAGGGGAAGCTACATCGAAGGCTTTGTGGGACAAGTTAGAGACTTTGTACCAATCTAAGTCTCTGGTGAATAAACTATTCCTGAAGAAAAAGTTGTATAACATGAGGATGAAAGATGGAGACTTAGTGACAGAGCATCTGAACGCATTTAATATTGTGGTAAGTCAGTTATTATCTATTGGTATTAAAATTTCAGATGAAGATAAGTGCATCAGTTTGTTGTGTTCTCTACCAGATTCGTGGGATAGTCTGGTTATTGCAATAGGTAGCAATACAAATGCCTTGCAGTTTGATTAAATAGTTTCATCCTTGTTGATAGAGGAGATGAGATGAAAAAATATGGAGAGCCAGAATGGTGATGCCTTGTCTATACGAGGACGGTCCCAGAACAGAAACCAAAAAATTCATCGAGTGGGAGATCTAAATCTAGAGGGAGATCTAAATCTCCAGGAAAACCTGTAAAGGTGGTGTGCTGGAAATGCAGAAAGGAAGGGCGCTACAAAATGGACTGTAAATCTAAAGCTCCTGATAAAGGAAAGGGATATGATGATGATCCTTCTGCAAAGGCGAAAACCACCTCAGATGAAGGTGGGGATGTGTACTTGGCTTCTTCAAGTATACATGTAGATCATGAGGCATGGTTGATTGACTCAGGTGCATCTTTTCACTTCACTCCCCATAAAGAGTGGTTTTGCGAGTATGAGAAATATGATGGTGGTGATGTCTTCTTAAGGGATGACAAAAAGGCTAGAATCGTTGGTCGCGGAAAAGTAAAGTTGAAATTGCAAGGTGGAAGGGTTAGAACACTTCCGGGTGTTCTGCATATTCCTGTATTAGCCAGAAATTTGATTTTTGTAAGCAAGATGGATGATGCAGGTGTAAAAATAGTGTTCGAGAAGGATACCTGCAAGATGGTTCGGGGGGCACTGCTATTAATGCAGAGAGTTTGAATTGGAACTCTGTACAAGCTGCAAGGTAGCACTGTTGTTGATGGGTGCAACAGTTTTGTGGTTCCTGAAAGTGGAGCAGAAAATCTAGTGGTCTTTGGAGAGAAGACCATGTGTGGCATCAAAGGCTTGGACATATTGTAGAGAAGGGCATTCAAATACTTCATGGTAAAGGTATGGTAGAAGGTATGAGTAATAGCTCTTTGAGATTTTATTTCTGTGAAAATTGTGTATATGGGAAGCAGAATCGAGTGAGTTTCCCCTCTCGTGGTAAAGGGTGAAACATATATTAGAACTTGTGCACAGTGATGTGTTTGGACCTGTGAAGGTTCCCTCACTGGGTAAGTCTATGTACTATGTATTATTTATAGATGACTTCTCAAGGAATACATGGATATATTTCTTTAAAAATAAATATGAAGTCTTTGACAGGTTTAAATAATTTAAGGCTCTAGTGGAAAATTAGACAGAGAAGAAGATAAAGGTGTTGATGACATATAATGGTGGAGAGTTTTGTAGCAAGGAATTTGAAGAATTCTGTAAGAAGTGTGGTATAGCACGGCAGAAGTCTACTCCATTCACACTTGAGAAAAATGGAATTACAGAAAAAATAAACAAGACGTTGATGGAAAGGGCAAGAAGCATGCTCAGTGGTGCTGGGTTAGGACATGAATTCTGGGCAAAGGCTGTGGAGACAGCATGTTACCTGGTCAATAGATCACCTTCATCAACGTTGGAGGATAAGACTCCACAAGAGGTATGGACTGGTAAGAAACCCTCTTTTTCACATCTAAAGGTATTTGGATGTGATGCATATGTACATATTCCAAAGGAAAAAAGAACCAAGTTGGATAGTAAATTAGAAAAGTGCATCTTTATTGGGTATAAGGATGGTTTAAAGGGTTATAAGCTTTGAAACCCAGTAACAAGGAAGGTTGTGTACAACCGAGATGTGGTGTTCAAAGAGGTGAAAGATGTTATTAAACATGAAGTCCAACCAAAGGAACATGAGAAGATAGAGTTTGAGCTTAAGGAGGAAGAATCAGACTCTATAGCAGAGGAAGAATCAGAAGATGACGAGCCACAAACTTTGGGTGTGAGAATATCATTTCGATAAAGAAGGTAGTCGAAAAGGTATAGTCCATCTGCTTTCTGTTCAAATTTTGCTTTATCTGTTACTAATGATGATCCCAGAATTGTGAAGAAAGCAGTAGATTCAGAGGATGACAAACTCTGGAAAGAGGCCATGGTTGATGAAATGGCATCTTTGCACAAAAATGAGGCTTGGGATCTGGTGGAGTTGTCGGCTGGAAGGAAACCCATTGGAAACCAATGTGTGTTCAAGAAGAAGACAAATGCAAAAGGAAAGGTGGAGAAATACAACGCTTGGTTGGTAGCAAAAGGTTATTCCCAGGTGCGAGGAATTGATTTTGGTGATATTTTTTCTCCTGTTGCCAAGGTAGTTTCTATTAGATTACTTTTATCTATTGCTACTGCTTTTAATTTTGAGGTAGAACAGATGGATGTGAAGACAACATTTCTTCACGGGGATCTGGAAGAGGAGATCTACATGAAGCAACCTGAAAGTTTTACGGTGAAGGGTGAGAAAGAAATAGTATGCAAGTTAAAGAAGTCTCTATATGGGTTAAAACAGTCACCAAGGATGTGGTATCCAGAAATTTGATACATTTATATGGGGACCTGGCTTCACTAGAAGTAAAGCAGATCACTGTGTGTATTTTAAATTAATTGGTGACCGTGTTATTTATCTGGTCTTGTATGTGGATGATATGCTGTTGGTTGGAAATGACAAAGAAATTATCCAGGATTTGAAGACCCAATTGTCCTCCAAATTTGACATGAAAGATCTTGGTGCTGTAAACTATATTTTGGGCATGGAAATTAAAAGAGACATGGAAAAGAGGAAGCTCTGATTAAACTAGAGGAAGTATGTCGAGACAATACTGCAAAGGTTTAATATGCAGGATAGTAAACAGGTGAAGGTTCCTATTCCTGTAGGTGTGAGGTTATCTGCTAAATTGTGTCACCAGACACAAGAAGAGGAAGAGGACATGTCCCGTGTTCCATATGCAAGTGCAGTCGATAGCCTGATGTATGCAATGGTCTGTACTAGACCAAACATTGCACATGCAGTGGGAGTATTGAGTAGGTTTATGTCAAAACTAGGGAAGGAGCACTGGACAACAGTGAAGTGGGTTTTCAGGTATTTGCGTGGCACTAGTAATTATGGTTTGTGCTACCAAGGAAGATCAGGGTTGGACAGAGTGTTGGATATTCATGGCTTTGTTGATGCAAACTGGGCTAGAGATCTGGATCAGAGAAGATCTACAAGTGGGTATGTGTTTAACATATTTAGAGGTGCAGTCACTTGGATGAGTAAGAAACAATCTGTAGTGGCACTATCAACTACAGAGGCAGAATACCTGGCAGCCACTCATGCAAGAAAGGAAGAAGTTTGGTTGCAGATATTGTGTTCAAGTATGGGGTTAGTACAGGGATCTATAAGGATAGACTGTGACAGCCAAAGTGCAATTTTCTTGGCAAAGAACCCTGCTTATCATTCGAAGACAAAGCACATTGATGTTCAGTATCACTTTGTGAGGGATATGATAGAAGACAAAAAGATGTTTCTAGTAAATGTGGACACTTTGAATAATACTGCAAATGCATTGACAAAATCTGTTAGCTCTGAGAAGTTCTCTTGGTGTAGAGAAACAATGGGTGTTTTAGGGCTGGAAAAATGACTAAGCTCTCCTGTGACCCCCTGTGGAAAGAAAACAACAAGTGGGAGATTGTTGGGT
>APFE030666414.1:4513-16285 GCA_000404065.3 Pinus taeda | reverse complement strand
TCTTTTTGTCGTTTGGGGGTGTTGTTTGTGGTCAATTTATCTTCCTAAGATGGGATGGAGATTTTATAAATAGATGAGTGATAGTGTGTGTAAGGTGATTTCTAAATGAGTGAGTGTGTGTTACTGGTGGTTTCTAACTACCTTCTAAACTTGCAAAGAAAAAGCTTGAAAGAAATAACTTGAAATGAAACTGAAAGCAAAACAGAAAAACCACTTTCTAATAGCACTAGTCACTACTCATGCTGTTGCAATTAAAAGATAAGAAAAACTACTTTAAAGACCAGTTATAATGTTTAACTCTTCCTAACTCTCTGCTTCCAACATATGGTATTATGTGAAACACGATTAAGAAGTAGTTAGAAATAAGTCTAAAAAGTACACAAAGCAAGTTGTAATTTATTAGTATTCTGATCTCTTAAAGATGAACAGCTTATGATAAAGAGACCATCAATATGTTAGCATACAACTTGAGAAACTAAACTAGAAATCAGCTAGGAAAATAGATTAGAGGCAGCAACTATGAATATGACAACTAAAAATACTATTAGAGATAAAGCAAATACACAAAGACACACAATCCCGGGCTAACACCTGTAGAAAACAGTCCTGATTAGTTTAAAGTAAATGCTGGAAATGAAATGACAGTGAAAGTAAATCAAATCTGTACATGTGTTAAAGAAAAGGAAAATTGTTGAATTCAAAAGAAAGAAATGGAAAGAACATAAAGGTAAATTACTGTACAAAGGCTGTTATGAACGGGGGGCCTCCATCCACAAAGCCCAAAGAAAGATCAGCTATGTAAAGGAGTCAAAATAGCAGTCTTCTATTAATTCATAATGCAGAAATTACAGTCAAAAAGTGCTGAAACAACAGCTTCAAAACAGAGTTTCTGTGCTCACTAAAAGCATAGCAATTACATAAACAAAACAACTAAAAACTAATCCTTAAGCATGCGCAGACGCTGGATTTTATAAGCGTATGAACAAGTGCCTCCTGCGTAAAACATGAAACTGGAAATTAACTGACAACATGCTAATTAAATGGTTCAGCAACACGTCAATAGGTCCGTGGGTGATCTGGAAGGTACGGTCGTCATGGAGGTTGAATCCAAAGTTGGATCCTGTCTCCCATGACCTGTGTAGAGTGGAGGAGTTGCCATCTGGAGTGACGTGACCTTTCAGCTCACGCAGCACCGTTTGAGCTGGCTTTGTTGACCGAAGTTGGATCCTCGTTGACCGGAGGTATGCGTGGTGTTGCTGACCAAACCAATAGCACAGGAACCTTCAACACCTTCATTCCCACGTGCCCATGTGATTCATTTTTCAAAATGACACGTGGAACATGGATATCAATGAAAAGGCTGTGGAATTGCTGAATGGCTACGGAATTGCCAGACAGCTGCGGAAACTCTGTGCATATGTCAAAAATCTAGACAAACAGTCAAACATTTAGCAAAGTCAACCAATCATGCTTAAAGACATCAAATGTAATGATCTGGGTAATTTTATGAGGAAAATAGGGCAAAAGAGAGGGATAAGTGAGGAAAAGTTGTAGGTAATGATGGATAATTAGGTGCAAGTTAGAGGCTCTACAGGGGTCTTCCCTTTGACCATGCCAACCACCGATCTGCTGATGCATTGATTGACGATATTGCACCTCTTGTATTGCATTGGTAGGGTCTATGCCTTTTTCTTCTCTGATCACCCATCACGTTGATCATTCCAATCGTTGATATCACAATCGCTAATTACTTGTTGCCTTTTCCTCTCGCCAGGCCTTTATCCCTTCATCGCTCCGATCCGATACATCTCACGGATCTGAAAAGGATTTAGGCTGTGGAACATAATATTTCAAGTCTGCCCTTTAAACCTTTTGTTTGGTCAATTTAGTTTGTCCTAAATTGCTACATTAATTATCAATCCACGAGTCGTAAACTGATGAAGTGTGGTGCACTATATGTGCAAGATAACCTCTTTCTTACTTTTTGTCATTTTTTATTTTTAGGTTGTTTTTGGGGGTTTTTATCTTCGTTTATCTCATAATGTGAATGGAATTCCTATTCCTAAGTTTCTAGAAGGCAAGTATGGTTATAGGTTTTAAGGCAATTATGTCCTCTATAAGGGTTCCCAAAACTTAACACTTCAAAAGGTCTTAGAACATACTAGTGATGAAAATAATACTTGAATCAAGAATGAAAATGTGTTGCTATTTAAAACAAGTAATTAATGAATTACTGATCATGAAACTATCACCTCTGCTGTTGTTTAAATATAGAAAAATGATCTAAGCTACTGCACTCAAGGAAATCAAAGATTGCAAAGAAAGTAAAACTAAAATCAAATTACATCACTCATAGTCTGATTTCTCGCTAGTTAGTCTAGCTATGGATTTCAGAGATAATCATCAATAACATGAGCAATCCAATATCTAATTGCAGAAAAGTAAACTAAAATCAAATCACAACATCCATATTTCGATCCCTCACCAGTTAGTCTAGCCATGGATTTCAGAGGTAACCGTCAATGAAATGAGCAATCCAATATCTAATTGCAGAAAAGTAAACTAAAATCAAATCACAACATTCATATTTCGATCCCTTGCCAATTAGTCTAGCTATGGCTTTCGGAGGTAACCGTCAATGAAATGAGCAATCCAATATCTAATTGCAGAAAAGTAAACTAAAATCAAATCACAACATTCATATTTTGATCCCTCACTAGTTAGTCTAGCTATGGCTTTCGGAGGTAATCATTAATGAAATGAGCAATCCAATATCTAATTGCAGAAAAGTAAACTAAAATCAAATCACAACATTCATATTTCGATCCCTCGCCAGTTAGTCTAGCTATGGCTTTCAGAGGTAACCATCAGTGACATGAGTGAGTTGATTTCTAATATACCTTAAAAAAGCAAATGAACAAGACTGAAATCAACAAAACATAACTGGAATTAAAAGAAACTAAGAAAAGCAAAGTCAGCAGAGGATCAATTCCATATCACTAGTTATTGTGAAAATTATATACAGATGCCTGTGCTGCCTACTCTATCCTGAAACGTGCACACACTGATCAGCATTATACAAAGCTTGTAAAGTCATCGACAGAAGTGAAATGTTAGAAATATATACACAAGTGAATAACTATAAAAACATGTGCAGTAAAAATAAGGAAATGATACATAAATACTATATAGCAACAATGGAAACGAAACCTCAGTGTGCAGGGGCCCTCTACACAACCTCGGCCAACAGGCTATCAACCCAAAATTACGTTCACGCAATCATGTAGAACAAAGTCTTCTTGTATATCTCAAAACACAGTTATAGTAATAAAACTAGTGTCACGACATAGTGAATTCTTAACAACAAAATTACATTCAAAAGAATAACTACTATGTGTATAGAAATGCGTTATTTATAACAAAGGTTACATAATTGTTTTCCTAAAAAACTACATGAACAGAGACATGTAAAAGACAACGTCCATGGATTTAGCATAATGGTTGTCATGATGATTAAATCTATCAAGGGTGGCTGTTGGATTTGCCTTGTGGAGCAGTCCACAGGTGTCAATATGTCCCCCGGGATTTAGGAATGGCCACGAAAGTCTTCACGTGTTTGAAAATGGAGTCCTGTTGCCGTAGGACTCCTATGTTTGGCCACCGCTTGACCACCTTTGACCACGGCCTTCTTTGATGAATCCAGCTGGACCAATAGGACCTGATTCATGTCAAGGTCATTTCCAACTTGCCCATGTGGCTTGCTTTGCTTGGTGACACTTGCAGCCTGGGTTTTAACATAAAAAACTGCGGAAAGTTGAATCAGCTGCGGAAAGTGACAAGATTCCACAGCTCATGAGAAAAAATCTAGTTCAAATAGAAAACACAAAACATAATTAGAAAACCGTTTTAATGCTCTTTTGGAATCAGTATGCAATGATTTTGATAGCTTAGGAGGTTTAGGTGAATGGAAATAGTCTAACAAAGTGTGTAGGAGAGATGCAAGTTCAGGGCTCAACACCTTTCACATGCGATTTTTGCATATAGGCCTTAAGCCCATTTTCATAAGAATTTTCCTCCTTTTCAAAGGACAAAGGCAACCTTCTTTCTGTGATAACTTCATCATCCGAAGTCCATTTTTGTCCATTCAAATTATAGTAGATTCAGAATGAAAGGATCTACGCAATGGGACTATTTCCAAGAGTAGCCCTAGACTTTCATTTTCCTCTATGAGGAACATTTTAGGCTTAGAAGTCTATTCTAGATCCATTTTGGATGATCCCATGAAATAAATATAGTTGCGTCCAAGGAGAGAATTGAAATCTAAGGGACCTTGGACTACCATCATGTCTATATAGATGGTTTTTCCTCCCAAAGTAATAGGGAACTTTGGAAGGACACCCAAGGGTTGACTGGCTCCTCTGTTAAAAGCCAACAGATTCTAGGTGACAGGCACAAGCTGTGGGGAACCCAAAGCTTGCCAAGTAGTAGAAGACATGATTCTAACATATGTGCCTTCATCTAATATAGTGCCATGTACTACCGCATTATAGGATTGTATTGTGATCTGGAAAGGCACATAAGATGGGAAGTGGAAAGTAGTCAAGTGACTCCAATTGAGAGAAATGACAAAACTACTTGGTGGGGGCATCATATGATTGCCCCCATGCCGTACAAGAATAGGACAAATACTCTCCTGAAAAACTGGGTTGGGAGGGTCACTCTTCATTTCATGAGAATCTGAAGAGACAAGAAGAACATGAGCAGTATGCTCACTACTCTCTTCGGGAACAGAGTGAACAATTGGTGGCGGAACCAAGTTGACACTCTTTTCAACCAATGGTTGGTCAGGAACATACATAAAAGAGTCTCTCTCAGGAAGAGAAGGATGGGCAAGAGATTAATCCAAGTCAATCTCTTTACCAACCAGGAGACGATCAGAAGAAAGCCTTCGATAACCGACAGGAATTTGGGGTTGAGGGGCTGTAAGTTTTTCCAAAACTTTGGAATCTTTATCCATAAGATGATAAAGGTGAATGAGATTCTCTCCTTCACATAACTTACAAGGGAATCTAATCTTTCCCTTCTTCTTACCATCATTAGCTGAAAGTGTAGCATTGACATGATCTCCAGAGGGTGATGGGGAGAGTCGATTCAGGTCTTGAGACCACACCTTTAAGACTTTGGGAATTCTAGGACAGTCCCGGAGGAGATGGTCACCCTTACATAACTTGCAAGGGAATCTGACCTTTTGTGGAGGATCAGAAGGTTTCTCTACAGGAGGTGCATTTGGAGTAACAACTGCATGGTTGGCTTCTTGCTTATTTGTCTTCTTCTTCTTCTTCTTCTTAGCCTCTTGGTTACCGGATTTCAATTCTTCACCAAGCGAAGTAGAAGGGGAAGATGAAGAAACAAGGGAATAAGGTGAGAGGTCAACCTTAGAATCATTGTGATGTGATTCAAATGAAGGAGATGTTTAGACAAGAGTCAAGACACTCGGGACCACCGAGGTCAAAAACAACTAGATAGGTAGACCAATGGTTAACCTAGGAAGGGACAATGTTGCCATATAAGGAGCACCAACATTTCCAAAAGAAGGAAAAGGACCAAGATTCCCATCCGAGGGGAATCCTTGACTGGTAGACTCTAGGAATGTTGCCATTGGAATCGACTTTTAAAGAAACACTAAAGAAGATAAATTTAACTAGGAATATGTTGTGGGCAATTTATTTTAAGACACTGAAACAAAACTTTACCTTTTCATATTTTAAGAGATGAGAAAAGGACAAAAGGTGACTCTAGTCGCTTTTAGAATTAACAAGCTCGAAAGGACAAGTGCTTAATGATCTTTTCAAGTTTAAAGAGTCAGTAGAGATAAAAAAAATGACTACTCACGGTATTTTAGGCAAAAGGATTATTAGGTAACTGTGAACCACATAATACCTCCCAGTGAACCGAGAAGTACGGGCAGGCAATCTCCTCGAATGCTATGTTCGGTGTATCACATTTACAAGGATGCAGACTCAGTTCCCTATGGATAAAGGATTGCAAACCTAGTGGGGTCTCCCTTCATATACACAACGGTATGGGGAGCATAAGTCTGTACTAGAGCTGTCTAGTGCTGAAGCAAATGATGACTGCTAGGTTTAAAGGCGTCAAAACACGTCTCTAGCCTAGACTACTAAATGTCAGCTTTAAGTTTCAACGCTTCCTTAGGTTAATTCAATAAATTTTAACAGTTGATCTTGAATTAGGTTTCAATTACAAGGCCCTACCGATGTCATCTGACAAAACTCCTACATGCAACTATATGAGAAAAGAGATCTTTGTCTTCGATAAAATTTATCACTAATTGAGAGATAGAGAACACAGAATTAATGCAATAATCGAAGAATGAAATCTTTCACTAATTGATATCATAAATGCACTTATTCTTCCCTCAACAACAAAATAATTTTCATTTCATTTCCAATGCTTATGATGATGCAATTATAGCTTCTTAATGACACTACTAATGCAATATTTTCGCTTAAGTAAACTAGAATGATGTTCTTCTTTTGATAAAATGAATAATGAATCTTTCACATAAAGCACTTTGAATGAAAATTTTTGCAATTCCAAACAAGCAAGCATCAATCAAAACCAAAGCATGATAAATGAAACTAAAATCAACTTATCCCCTAAATCAAACCAACCAAACACATAAATGATTCAATCGAGAAACCAAACAATCTAATCTATGATTGGAAAGTGAAAAGAGACACTCGAAATAAGAGAAAAAACGAGACTTTTTCACTCATTCTATTGAAAATTAAGCAAACAAAGCTTCCTAGTCACTTCTGGGAGGAAGAAGAGAGTTTGAGGGTCAAGAAACACTGGCACTGGAATGGGAGAAATTATGATTTTTTTAAACTCAGAGACCGGAGTGAATTTTGGGCCAAAAGTAGCGTTGATTGGCGTGACTATTTGGCCAAAAATAGCGTTGATCGAGCGATTCAAAGAAAAAAAAATCACGCAGGGCCAAACTTAACAAATCAGAGGGTGGTCTAAACCAACTAGGCACACAAAGCAAGCTAAATGAAGCTTTCTATTCAGGGAGAAGATAGTCTAAAAGGCTTACGGGGTTGAAATCAAGAGAGCAAAACACACTGGCCAAGATCGGGGACAAACCCTAATCTTCGCTTACGGGCATTAGCGCAACTACCTAATTGACAACAGGTAGAAAAAGGGGGTCGGAGCGGCTGTTTCTCAGTGTATCACACTAATCGGTGTGACTGTCAACAAATTAAGCATGCTGAGCAAGGAAGCCAAGAAAAAAATAAAAAAAAATTAAAGTTGAGACCAGACTTGCTAATATGAATTTCAAACTCAGACTAGTAAGCAAAGGAAAACAAACAGAAACAAAGGGAAAAAGTGGAACTAGAAAAGTTCACACAAAACCATGAAATCCCAAGCAAACAAACAGAAGGATTGGCTCCCCAGTGGAGTCACCGATTTGTGGTGAAGTAAAATTATGAGTGCGGACACAAACAATTCCTCTAGCCCGATAATGGGTCTAGCCACAACTAATACATTCTATGGAAGATTTCCTTAGGTTAGAACCAGTTAAGAGGGCCTACCTCTTAGTACTCTTATCCTGTTTGATGATGTCCTTGATTTCTCGCTCCAGCTATCTCTCATTTCCTTCTTCAAACACCTGAAATAGATAAACAACAACAAACAACAACCATGATAATAGACAAATTGTAATTCAACCTACTTAACAAGTCAAGAAACATTAAGCCATGAACATGTAAGATGCCACATCATGTAGGAAACCAATCGATAGTTGTATGTATATTGAATCAAGAAGAGATTACAACCATTGTCTTGACATTTCCATTTGTTACACTAAAATTTGTCACCATGACTATCTGCAGTTAGTATGGCTCCATCAACAGTCATACTATCCTCCTTGGCAAGCCTTATACCTCTGCTCTCCATGTCAAACTTCAAGAAAGAGAGAAAGTCTTTAAAAATCATGTTTATCTCTGGGTACGCAGGTTCTCTCTACCTTACCAGCGTGTACGCACTCCAAATTCATTATACCTGCATACTTGTATGCTCTGTATGTCAAGGGTTAGGTGCGTACCCCTGTAAAGGTCAAAAGGCGCGAGTTTCATCTTAAAAAAAGTTACTTTGGTCATTTCTAGAGCATTCTAGAAGATTGTTGACGTGTATTGAGTTGCCTCCAGATGGTTCATGCATCCTATGAAAGAGAAACTTATCCCATCAAGAGAGGAGCTACCCCATCAAAAAGAGGGGCTTATCCCATTGATGTTGGACCTGATTAACTTCCTCTAGAACACTATAAATACAGGCAATGGGCCAGAGGAGGGGAGGTTGAAAGCTGAACATTTCCTAAGGGTAGATGCTGTTAAAATTAGGACTTCCTCGTTGGAGCTTGTGAGGAGAGATTCCCATCCTTTCTTTTTCATTTTGGAAGTGGGTGAGATTATCAAAGTAAAGGAAACTCTTGCTGGACCCTGGGAGGAACTTGCACAACACCAAGGCTCAGGTTGTAATGGTTTCTTTTGTTTCCTATTAATACAAATAAGTCCATTCTTCTCAACAATTTGTTATTAATGAGTTGTTTCAGATACTCCTTGGTCTGTATGTTGAATATGTTTTATTTTATGAGATATTCAGGTGCTATGTAATCGTTTGATTGTTAGTGAATCCAGGTTTCGAAGTGAAGGAGGAGCTCATCCGGATCGACGAGGCTGGACTACTACAACAACGTTGGACTACAGGTAGGATCTAAAACACTTGATTTCTTGTATGGTAAATACATGTTTAGAGAAGGATTGCTCTTAATTGTCTTGTTTGTCACTAGAAAGTCTTAGGCTTCTAGGGAGGTTGGTTTTGTCCGCAAGATTAACTCTTTCCGCATGACAAATTGGTGACTCCACTGGGGACTCCATTAATATGAATGATTTTTCCTTTGTATGACACTTCGATCTGAAAAGAGTCATTTCTTTTTTGGTTTTTGGCTGTTTGACTGTGTATTTGGGTGGGCTAGCTTAGAGTTAAGTTAGTTTTTAGTTTTTCTTAATTTTTCAGTAGTACGCACCCTCTAAGTTAAGCACAGTGCGTACCTGTACGCACTGCAGCTGTGTACACAGAGCGTGCACGCACCTGTGCAAATAGGCTGCCTGCGTACCCTGTCAAAAATTGAGAAAATTTCCATTTTTCCATTTTTCCTCTTAGTTTTTGTCTTTCTTTAGTTTTTACTGCCCAGATCCACTGGTTATCTGTCAGAGATCTTCACCTGAACTTGTTTCATTAGCATCAAGAGTTTTAGTGAAATTCATAGAAGTTCTAGCCTTAGGGTTTTACTTTTGCATTGGTCCTGTAGTGACTTTGACTTTAGAAGTTGTGAAACCTTGGATCTCTTTGGTTTTGTCAGTCTTCTTAGGATTCGGACCTGTCATAAAGTCTACCTGTGTGAGCAACCTACCTTTGCGTTGTCTCTTTGTGGAATTTCGAAGTAGCTTGTTGATTGAAGTTGTGAATTTCATTCTTAAGAAAAGAACAAAAAGAGTTTGATTTTTTGTTTTGACTGGTTTATGATTATGCATGAACTAGTCCTTGGTTTGATTGTTGTCGAGTAAAACATCCCTCTTAGTAGGCTTTTGCCTCTTTAGATTTGCTTTTAGGTAAATTTCCTTTTGATTTGCTTTTGAGTGAGTTTTGTCATAGATTTTTATAAATTTTGAAATTGCTTTTGTTAAAATAGTTTTATATGCTTTGTTAAATAGGAAAAAATACAAAAACATCTCCTTTGCAACGTTTGTTTTAAGTAGCGTTTGAAGTATTTTGAAAGAGAAAGGAATTTTTTCATGCAAGTAATGAGTGGTTATGTGTTGTATGCTTGGAAAAGATAAAGAGATTGTTTCTTTGATTGCCTATTAAGAAAGTTGCTTTTATCAAAAGTTTGCATTTTCCAACTCTCTTAACTAGGGAATTCATTGAAAAGAAAAGTAGTTTAAATCATCCTAGGTGCATCTTTTTAGTGGATTTGAGTCGAGTCTACACATCATTAGTTTCATCTCCACTACCTTTTGTCTTAAAGAAAATCCATAAAATCAACGCTTAAAGTAAAATCGACTTAGTAACTTTTCTTTTACTAGGGCTCTGAAACACCAATATAGATCAGGCTAGTGTCTTGGAGTAGGAGAGTAATTAACTCTCCAAGACAGCAAAACCAAACAAGTAGCTTATCTTGTGATAGGATAAATCCAACTGTTGCATTTATACTCTGGGAAAGCTCCTCTTAAAGGAGAAGCACGAGCTCGTGTCTGAACCAATGAGGGGATCAATCCTCCCTCGTTGGGAACGATGCCAAACACGCACGTATTACAAACGGTAAACCTCGGATTATTGTTTGAGGAGCCAGGGGATAACTTATCGGTAAACCTTGGATTAACCATTGTCAAGGAGCCGGTAAGGGGATTGAGCTTGTTACTCTGCCCTTGCGTGCTGTCGGAGTGTAGACTGTTCCCCCAGGTGTATTTGTTGTTGTTGGTGACCTTAGTGGCCATAATCTTAGGATTCTACCCAAGGTGACGGTGGTGGGAAGATCCCACTGTACCTGGAGCAGACGTCGGCTAGACTCACTTGGATTTTCTGGGGGGTTCACTTCACTCGAGACGGTTAAAGTGGAGGAACTTGGTCCAGTCTATTCATTAAGCAGGTTGTCGGGGTAACTGTTCCACCCGCTATTTCTGTACTGAATCCTACGAGGTTGGATTTCATCACCAACTAGTGTTTTTGGTCTGGAAGCTTATTGTTTGTGTTTGGTTTGACGCCCTAGATTCTTTAGGCGTATGTTTCAAATTTGATTGGTTCTTTAGCGACTTTAGGTGGTTTTCTTTGAGATTTTATTTTGTTTTCGTGTGTAGTAGTTAAAAGTTTTTAGCTATGGCTGAATCACCAAGACGCTCCCATAGACTTCGGGGCAAGTCTCCTGAAGTTGTTACTCTGGCTGATTTATTGAGGTGATCCCGTAGATTGTGGGGTGAACCTCCTGAAGAGGTCTGAGCTCATTACGAAGGTTTGAAAATCCTTGTTTCTCCTGGCAGCAGTAGAATAAGTCCACCTGAGGAAGGAGAGTCTTCGTTGGTATTCCATCCAGATTACCAAAATCTAGAGACAGGTTATAATCCTGAAGCTGTTGCAGTTTCTGAGCTTACTGGTAGTGTTTCATATGCTAGTGATACAGGCGAAGAACCTCAAATATCCGAACCTATTACTCCGACTTCTAGTGTTCTTGGTTCACCTACGGTAGAACGAGTCATCACCGAAAATCTTCCTTCTGTTTTGATTGCTATTGAAGAGCTTGCTCTAGAAGAAGATCTAGGTGCTTCTTACCTTGAAGAAGATCTACCTGCTCTCGATCTAAGAGAGCGTGAGTCTATATTTTACAGTTCCCCTAGAAGTACTACTTGGTATCTTTCGTTAACAATTTTTTTAGACAACTCAGTAAGCTTTTCTCCACCTCGTTTTCCTTTTCCACCCAGAGGAGGTTTTATATATGTCTAGTTCGTCATCTCCGGAAGCCTATTTATACGGCGGTCCGTCTGTTCCTGTTGGGTATCAGTCCATTTCTGGTACTTTTTCAGGAGCATCTCCTCGTCCTTTCGAACAGAAGTTATTATCTAGAAGTAGTGGTAATAGTCAGTTGAGTGCAGAAGAAATTTTGATGATGTCAGGTCAACCTCAAGGCAGTCAGTT
>APFE030666409.1:0-10106 GCA_000404065.3 Pinus taeda | reverse complement strand
GAGAAGAAAACTCCTCCAGCCTAGGTATAAGTCTCAGGCTGAAGAATATAACATATTCCAAAGTCCGATCTCTATTTAAGACATCTCCAAACCAAATCAGTGTCTGAATATTGATCTCATTACAGGGATGAGATGTTTTGATCCAACGATGTCATGTTGATGGATCTCTATTCCATATATAATAGAATGTGACACCTCATTCAAAAAGGGTTGACCTGATAATGAAAGCTACTCAAAGAGATTTGAAGATCCTCTGATCTGGTATGTATTTCTTATTATTCTCATGGATTTGATATTTTAACCTTATTTCTATGTGTGCTCTTTTTAGGATCGGAAGGCCAGAATCTCGAGTTACAATGAGATCTGAAGTTTAACATGCAAGGAAATTAAGGAGATTGGTTGACTACAAATTTGAAGGAAACTTCATGGAATTGATTTGGATTTCGAGGTACCTATTTTAAAGGCATGATAAAAGGGGTGCATCTATTGCTACTGTCTATCAGTGAAAAAGAGGTCATACTCCTCTTAAGAACAAGTCTTTAACCCAAGGCCAAGTTCCTTCTCAAGGCTAAAGGTTGAGTTATAAAACTTATTGAAGCGGAAACTCTTGGTTTGATGGACCAGATCATGTTGAACCTGTCATATGTCTCTCTTAATGAGGACATGTTATTTGATATCTTGCTGAATTGGATTTGAACATATGTATCTAGGGTTTGTGAAACCCTAGCAAAAAGGGTTTTGAAAGAAAACCCTAGGGATTGTTAACCCTAACAAGGGTTGGATCAAGAAAGGTCTAGGGTTTTTGGACAAAACCCTAGGATTGCACGTTTTTGTTGAAGATAAAAACCCTAGAAGGTATAACATCATGCTAAGGACGAGGACGAGGACGAGGATGATGAAGTTGCAAGAATAATGCAAGAGGTCTAAGATCAGGAGGGAGCTGACACTCTCAAAAGATAAGTATTCTCTCATGCAACACATGCTTGCAATGCATGATAACATGGGAGCAAGATTTGAGAAGGTTCTCCTAGAAAGAGGGAGAGGATCATGATAAGATGCGTGTCTCAATTTTTTGAAGAATATGAAAAGAAGTCTCAAGATTGAAGAAGACTTTGTAATTTGGGTTTGGTTGAATGGATCAAGAATGATCCTACATGATTTGTCTCTGACAAAAGAAGGACGCATGTGTTAGAGGGAACGACTGTGAAGAAGATATTGCTCTGTTTGGACTCAGTTATAATTTCTTGGATGATCTTGAAGTTGTATGGCAGAGGCTGAGTATATTGTAGCTGAATTGGTAAGTTGAGAAGCAATATAGCTTCAAAGGCTACATGCAGGCTTTGATCAAGTGTAGATGTCAACCATAATGAAAGACATGGTGTAAAAGGGGAGCAGTGAAGCTCAGGATGTGCAGATAGCCAATATGCTTATGAAGCATCTTTCTAAAGGGAAGCTTGTGTATTTTCGGAACAAGCTTAGGCTTATGGATTGCATCTCTAATTGAGAGAGAGTGATGATTACATCATGGATATGGTTTCTCCCTATGTCTTGTACTTTGAGCGAAATTAGGAAGGTTATTCTTGTGTCAAGTACATTGACCGAAATTAGGGAAAATGGTTTGAAAGATTAGATAACATCATGGATGACATTCTTCTTATGTCATGTACTTTGACCTGATTAGGGAGGTTATCCCTGTGTCAAGTACATAGGCATGATTAGGAAGAATGGTTTGATTGACAAACATTTTCATGTGTCATTGTATAGTGACCTAATTAGGGTTGTATTCCTTGTGTCACTTTGACCTGTATAGGAAAATGGTGTGGCAGAGGACATTCATTCTCTTTGTGTCATTGTATGGTGACCTGATTAGGGATGTTATCCTTGTGTCAATTTGACCTGGATTAGAGAGAATGGTCCTAGAGGCTGTAGCCTCCCAGTATCATGCTCTGATCTCTTTCTAGAGTGAGCTTGTTTTGGCGTCGTGCTCTGATCTCTTGCTAGAGTGAGCTTGTTTACCAAACGATGCATATGTGCCATACGTCAAGGGTACTGATTGAGTTATGGCAATGTGGATGATGCTAGTGACGATATTGATAATGATGCTTATCTTAATCTTGATGATCCTTCCTTATAGAATTGTCAACCTGAGAACATCCTGATGGTCATTATGAATACCTCCCTAGTTAAGAGGGAGTGTTGAAATTGTAACTAGGTTCAACCTTCATAATGTATAGTTTGTCATTGATTATAATTTGTTAAGCATGTTCTTCATGCTGGAGTCAAAAAGATTTTATTATAAGAAAGAAAAAATGAATTTTGTCCATCAAATAGGCCAAGTTGGCCCTCCAAGAAGACAAGTCGGCTTAGCTTTTGTTGCACCCATTTGCATGACTAGAAGGCTATAGATAACCCAGACGTATCCTCCCAAAATGGCACTTTGAACAAGCATATACATATACATCTCTAAAATGCGAGGTCTATATGAGGCTGTATATCTTTGTGGAAGGCGAAGATCTGAAGCAAACCTCTATGTGGTGCAAAGTGTCCCTGAGGAAACTCGAATTATCTTTGTGAAATGCAAGCCTGTGACAGATGTAATGGTCTGAGGCAGAAGGCAATTTTTGGCTTGTGACAAATGTCTCTTATTGAATTGGTTCTATAAGGAAGGATTGTTGGGTTTTCCCCTGGCCACTGGCCTAATCTCTAGTGTATGATCTTTAATTTCTTTATGTTTTGAATGTATAATTGCTTGATGACATAACTGAATAAAGTAAATGCTAAAAGGAAACATATATATCAGTCACAAGTAATTATCATGATTAACATTGCAATTGAATTTCACTTGCCGCTATTTTATAACTCTCGTGCTTTAACTTTCACATTTTGCTCAACCTTTATGCTACACTTTATCTTCCTTGTCTTGTTTTAAGTTGATTACACTTTTTGGTCAACCTTGATGCTGCCCTTTTATCTTCCTTCTCCACTAGCTTGAAGGCTCATGTTATTAGTTGTTGAGAATGGAAAGTTTGTTGAGGTTAGAATGTGCAATTAGTTTAAACTTTAAACACTCTTGATTCTACTCTCACGAAAAACCAATGGGAACAAGCATATATATATTCAAAACTGGAACAGGTGATTGGACAAACCGGAACTGGTCAAACCGGGATTGGTCAGATCTCAATGAAGCGATTTTAAAAAAATACATGAGATAATTATTTTTTAATGAAAAAACTATTTTTAAGATTTAAAACCATGATTCCAAGCCAATAGAGACAAAATATGCAAAGTTTGCTCATCTATATACCATGTAAAGGTGAATATATCAAAATGGCCCCGAGTGCAATACATATCATTGACAAAATACATAAGCATTGAGGCTCTAAATGACCTATAAAGTCCAAAAACAATGCTACAAGCTATGGGGCCATTGACCTACTACAAGACTACAAGTCTACAGGTACATATCAATGATCATCATGATCAAACTCATCACCACTACTAGACACAGGATCATCAATAGGAGCTACATCTGAATCAGAGTCTGAGGATGCCTCATCCTCATCTGCAATCTCAGTAGTAGCAACAACAGCAATAGAATTAGACCTAATGGAAGCATGAGTTAGTCGAGCTGCACGGCTAGTGCCTTCCATTGGTTGTTTGCCTTTGCTTGATCTGACTACTAGTTCTGGTTCCAACGATGTTACTAGATTTGCATTGGGATCAACCCCCCCAACTCCATGTCAATATCAAAATCAGGATCAAACTCAGCTTCTTTAGTCTCCTCCACCCATTTTGATGTGGGGTGAATATCGTCCAACACAATGGGATCTAGATTAGGTCTTTTGTTCATCAATTGGTTGCACCTTAGTCGAAGCTTGTATTGCACGAAGACAAGATCATTTAACTGTTTTTGTTCCAAACAGTTTCTCTTCTTTGTGTGTATGCACTCAAAAACAAAGCAATTGCGCTCACAACTTGAAGCACTACAAGTTTCGCTGAGGAATCTAACTGCAAACTTTTGTAATTGAGGACATTGGTTATCAAATGACTGCCACCAATGTGCTGCAAAGAAAAAGACATTAATTAGTAACTTAGTTCATTTCATTACTTATTTACAAATAGTTTGAATTGTAAATTTGTAAACAATTGAACTTTAAAAGAAAAACAAATTGGAATTGCTTAACTGGTTGATCCACATCTCTTGCCATCTTTACCAAGTTTTTGCCTAAGGTACCTGCTACCATACTGAAAAGAGTAAGTTGTTTATGTATTTCCAATTGGTTGGAATGGTTAGGGACCATGCACTCAAAGCAATCATACAACCCGTATCTGACCTCGCCAACCTGCACATCTCCTAGCAGAGCTTTATAATGATACTCTGGGTTCAAAAAATACCTAGTTGCATGTATAGGACGATGAAGTTGATTGTTCCATCTATTATCAATGATCTCCCAAACACACCCATATTTAGCTCATTTATCCTTGTAAGCTACCCGTATCTGCTTCTTTCCTGATCCATAACCTCATAGATGTAGCCCACAACCATTTTTACCCATACACCATTCGTAGCACCTTAATGAGGGGCTTGGTAATTGTCACAATCTCTATAGACTTTTTCCAGAAATTATTGTCAAAAACTTTCTTTTTGGTGTCTTTGCCATCTTGTCTACGAGCCCACCGAGATGAAGTCCATTCATTAAAAGAAAACATTTTCTGCAAGTTTTTTGTTGTTGAGAATTGAGACATTGCAACGTAAGGAAGTGAGTTGCAAATCTTGTAATTGCAGGCCTAACAAGCTCTTTGCCCCCATTGTTTTTCCTCATTAGGTTCAATACCCACGAGTGGTTGTAGATGTATTTTGTGATGCACTTGGCATGCTCTACGGTGTTTTTTACCCACTCCACTTTGCCTATGTTCTCAAGCATGAGGTCTATGAAATGTGCAACACATGGAGTCCAAAATATGGCCTTACATTTGGACTCTAGCATCTTTCCAGCAAGAACATAGTTTGAGGCAATATCTGTGATGACCTGCACGACATTCTCCTCCCCCATAGCCTGAATAATCTCATCCAAAAGCTCAAATAGAAAGTTTGCATCCTTCACCTTATCAGATGCATCAACTGATCTAAAAAACATGGTGCCTTGAGGACAAGAAACAAGGAAATTAATGATAGTGTGGTTCTTTCCATTGGTCCATCCATCTGACATGATGGAACAACTTGTTTTGACCCATGACTCTCTATACCTAGCCAAATACTCAACAATTGAACAAATCTCTTTTTGCAAAAGAGCTACCCTCAAGTCATGCACAGTAGGGTCTTTGAAGCCCTTTCGTGTAGCTATAACAGAGTCCCACATAGCTTGATAATAATGGGATATCTGCATCATACCACCATCTTGGAATGTATTGAAAAGAAGATTCTTGGCATTGTTTTTTCCAATGGCCATCCAAAGTGGGTTGACGTTGAGTTAGACTTGGCTGGGAGGAAGTGGGATTAGCAGAGGCAGTGGTGGCAGAGGTTGAGAAATAACTCTGGATGTTCATTCTCTTTTTTCCTTTATATTGTTGGTCTTGATTATAAGACCCAAGAGCATGAGGAACATAGTGAAAGGGGTCTATTGGTGGAAAGGATAGAAGAGGGGTCTTGAATTTGAAAATCGTCATACTCGCCATCTTTCATGGCTTCTAAAATTTCCTTCTTCCTTACAATTTCTTCATGGATAGCCTTTTTCCTCGCCTTATTCTCCTCAAACTTCTCAAATTTGGCAAGGTATTCTACCCTAACAGGACCTATCACTTCCTTTGGTGCGTCACATGGATTTGCTTGGCCTCTTATTCTAGCCAAGTGTTGTTTCAACCTGAGAATACCTGCCCCCCCGTCCCTTCCAATAGATTTATTGCAAACTTATATCATTTTTCCATCAATCACATCACAATGAGGCCATGTAGTGTCCTTGGCTTTTGGAGGCATGGTGACTAGAAATATTTGAAATTTGCAAATGAAAGAAATTCGCAAATTAAAAAAAAAATTGTAGCTTAGTAAAAATTAAAATGGAAAACCTAAGATAAATTTGGGAAAAAATGGGGCATATTTAACCCACAAAATTTAAGACTCGAAAACTAACATTTGAACTTGAAATTTGATAGCATAGAACAACAATGAAATATGGATTTTTTCAAGTGAAAATCCTTACCTGGAAATGCAAACTAGCTCCCTTAGCCTCCTCTTGAAAATGCCAAATCCACTAAAAACTCCAAACTAGCTCCAAGTCCAACTCCAAGCCTCCAAGATGACTACTCCAACAAAAACTCAACACTCTCCAAGCTCCGAATGAAGCTCACAAAAACTCCAAATGAGATGTGTGAGGCAAATGAGAGGGGAGACCTCCTTTTATTGGCTCGGAGGGGTTGTTTTTGGAGGGAAACAACTCTTAGTTTCCCTCAAAAACACCTCACAAGCCCCAAAAACCGTGTTCGATGGGTCTGTGGCCGACCTGGTAGTGAACCAACTGGTTTATGGGAAAATCAGTCGGTTCCGTCATAAACTGGCTGGTTTATGCCCAATTTGACCAAAAAAAACGACAAGGAGGGCAGTCTAACTGGGTTTTTCTACCGGTCCAATGGAGTTTGCTAATGAACCGACCAGTTTGATTGGTTTCCAGTTTGAACCAACCAATTTTGAATACTATGATCTTCAGTAGTGGCGAGAATCATTCTCACATTGTGAGGAGGGGCATCCCTAAACCATTGTTAACAAATTTATGGTTTTGGACAATGGGTTCCCATCCATCATTTCATTGCTTGAGCATGGGGGAATTATTAGGTTAAGAGATGGAAAGAGCCATTAAGAGGTATATGTTAGTTTGTCGTTGGTGTGGGACAAATTGTTTATGTCATTGTTCCCTTCTCTCCCAAAAAACCTAGCTAACCTGATGGTGGGCCTATCTTCAAAGTGTTGAGATTAGTTGGAGCATGTCAAGGGCAACAAAGAATTAGCAAGCGGTTCCTTGTTGAAGGTGCATGGCATGCCCCTCATTATTCTAATTGTTGTTGTAAATACCCCAGGTCTATTTAGACTTTTTATACTTGAACAATGATCTATGGGTGAAGATTTGCAAATATCAGGGAGTTGTCTTTTAAGGAAAAAATTTAACAAGTTGTTCTTTTTTAAATAGAGCTTTATTGCTTTTCTTCTAAGCAAGACGAAGGACTTATATCTTAAGAAGTTGTCATGCTACATTGAACTCAATGGCCCAAAGGAGTTTGTTACCTAATACAACAACATTCCAAGATATAGATACAAGAGGTAATAGTTAAAAAATTTAGAAGCACAATCCCAAGAAGATTTAGTGAAAGATTAAAACCAAAACAAATGCATCAGACTTTTAGTTTTTCCACAATTTGGGTTGTGGTAGGCCCAACTAGACTAGCCTTTGGCCCAAAGCCAAGCTCCAAGAATCAAAGACTAAAAAAGTCCTTCATAGTCTCCACAAGTGGCTTCCATACTTTGTGAAGCTAAAAGAGCCAAGTCTTTTGTTTAAACTTAAGTCTCCACTACTGTTTAATCAACCATCCAAGATTTGCATCCATCAACATGTTTGTATTTTCTAAATTCTTTTGCTTAGCCAAGTCTTTTGTTTAAACTTTAAGTCTCCACTACCTGTTTAATCAACCATCTGAGATTTTCAACCATCAACATGTTTGTATTTTCTAAAGTCTTTTGCTCTATTCCATCTTCCACCAAGCAACTAGAGCCTTTTAGTCCCAAATTAAACATAAGGTTACAAGGAATTATCTCTTTGTTGTGTTTGATAAAAATCCTATTTGGGTTTGACATATAAGATTGTGTTTAGATTCAACCAAGGTACCTAAACTTGAGCATGCTTGTCAAAAATATCCTTAATCATTGATGCTCTCATTGAGCACTTTACCATTTTGAAGCAACATAAGGGACTACCACTAGTGAGAGTGATCATTAAAAATGTGGCTAATCTAAAAACTTCAACTTTTTATCTCAAGTAAGGCTTGGCATCCTCCCAAGCTTCATATGCATTGAGCCATGAAAGTGCCCCTTATCTTAACTTGGGCTAGAGTAACACAAGATACAGAGGTTTACGTCCTTTTAGAAGTTTTTAATCAAACGTGAACTAGACAAAGATACAATTTATGAGCAAGACTTTCCATTTTTCCTTTCTCAATCCATTTTGTCATGTTCCTAGAGCTTGCTCCCCTGAGGATCAATGTATGCATATAAATCCACATCAATGTCTATAAAAACAACATAAGAACATGCAAATAATGGACACTAGTAAAACGTGTTTTATAGTAGGAAATCCACACGGTGAAAAAACCTGCGTTAAATCCTTTATATTCATCGATTTGACAAACCTTGAGAAATCTGAGTTTTTCCCACAATCCCTAGTATACTTGGGGTATGTGATTGGTGGAGAACTCAAGATTGATCCATGCAGATGGAGGCCATCATCAAGTGGCAAGATCCTACCAATACGACTAAAGTAATGGGCCTTGTGGGAGCAATCCAATACATTTGATAGTTCATATCATTATTTTTAGCTATAGTTGCACCACTACATGCTATAACAACCAGTGAAAAGAATTCTTAGTGGGGAAAAAATTAGCAAAAGGTTTTGAAAGAATTGAAATGTAATAACAATCAAGCAGTAGTTATGGCATTATGCAATTTGCATAAGCCCTTCGAAGTGGAGATAGGTGCATCAATATTGATTCAAGTAGGTAAGTCAATTGATTACCATTTTGAGTTTTTGGAGCAAGTTTGAACTATCCTAGGAGATCTACACATTGGCACGTGTTGCTAAGAAGTGGAAGTATCATCTATATCTATTGATCAAGGTGGCCAACATACATAGCGATCACCAATGTTTTGAATATTAGCAATCCTTGCATAAGCTTCATCAAGGAAGATACTACAAATGGATGATATATTTGCGACAATTTTCAAATTTAAGGAGTTTTGTTTTTCCACGATACTAGAGTCTAGGTTAGAATCTTACAATCACTAATGCTACCAATCCAAGTATCACAACAAACTACTTTGCACAGTGGAACAATAAATAACAGTAAATCAACACGTGCACAAATATAGACAACTTTTTACAAATTTTGCCACTGACTTCGTTATATTAATAAACTTGTCAATATAACTGTTTAGAGCTCCCCTACTAGGGATAATGGCCCTCATACATCCACTGATATAAAGATATATAACTAGGGTTTGGTGTTGATCACTTCGACAACCAATCTACCCTGAACCAGATACATTGACCATCTAGCTGATGTAGCGCGTTCTCGTAGCTCCTCTCAGTCATACCCTAAACACACCTACACGGTCCTTCGGCTCTCGTTCTGCAACAACTCCAATTTGCCCCTATCAATGAACCAACTCCATTAAGCCACTGAACTCGACTTCACCTGCTCTCTAGTTGATTGTTTGTCTTTCAATGCATCAACACATTGAGACTCTTGTCGAGTTGTTCACAACTCCGTTTGTGAACAACTCTCAACTGTCCACTGCTGCTCCTCACTCCTTTGGGACTTCTTGCCCAACTAGCTGCTCCTTAGCCCTTCAAGGAAACAACTTCTTAGGGACTTTCTTCTCACTAGTTTCTTCTTGTGCTGCTCGATGAAGGACACACTTAGGGCACGGAGGGTTGCCACTTATTACTAGAAAATGTCCTTCTCCCACAATGAACTTGAGCTGAATGCGATTTGCTCCTTTGACCTCCTTTCTTTGTCCTTCAAGAATCAGTCGAGCTCACCTTATTTCTGCCTCTTATAGCAAACCCTAAGTCCTTCTTAAGTCTGCACTTAGGGCTTGGAGCATGCCACTGCAACCCTCCTAACTCCTGCTCTTTTGGTTGCTGTAACAACAAAACTGTAGCTTGTTGTACTTTAAAATGTAAAATACACAATGTATTATAAATAATATTTTTTATTAATAAGATGAATGTATAAGGATGAATGAATGTTACAATGAGGGCCTGCTTATATACCTAGGCAGGTGTCCTTTCATGAATGGGCATGTCCTTTAGACACACCTTTCCTTTTAACTAATGACTTTAATT
>APFE030666399.1:0-14271 GCA_000404065.3 Pinus taeda | reverse complement strand
GTCCTAAAAGAAATTTTCTGGGGAAATGGAGAAATTGAAAAAATGCCAAAATATGTTTCCCATATTCAATTTTTGGCCTCCTTGTGGAGATATCTGAAACAAATTATTATGTTAACCAAACGAAGATTGTATGACAAAGTTACAACCTTGAGAAGTTGGTGGTCCAACTTACCCCAACATGGCCCAAAACCATTGAAGCTTCATCTCCTAGGGTTAGGGTTTTCACACTTCTTCTTTATGGTAAAAGGGACTCTGAGCCTCATTGCGACATTGTTTAGAAGGCATGTAGTTGTCACATCTCTTCTCATATATAAGCTACCATCGCCCAAACTAGTTTGTTCAATTATGCATGTAAATAGTTTTCAGTACTTGCGATTGATTACTTGAAGTTTTCTTCTTTCACTGTATCTGTGTATTCTATTTAAAGCTGTAGTTCATTTTGTTCATTTATAAATCTAAATCATTCACTCACGAATAAGGACAAAAACCACAGAGTAGGGCATAGGTCATAAGAAGGAAACACAACAAAGGGGAAGTCGCACGCAAGTGAGGTTTTCATTCTGCAGATATCCGCACTCCTAAAAAGATATTAATAATAAAAAATGAAGCTTGGCTAATTGCACAAAGATAACCATACAAATAAATGAGGCAAGTCAAATTGCACGTGTTCTAACTCCAAAAGTGTTAAAATGCATTACAATTAAAACATCAAAGAAAAACAATTTATTACGAACTACCATATTCATTATTTGAAAGCATTAAAATTTAAATTAATGTATGAAAATTAATCTAATTATCTTATATATTAATTTCGATATATATTTAAAATTTATACTAATTTATATATTAATTTTTCAATTAAAATTCACAATGCATTAAAATTAAAAAGCATAAGTACATATCGCATTATTTCAAAGCATTAAGATACAAAATCTGAAAGCATGATTTTCAAAGCATTAAAATATTCATATTAACATATATTTTCAAAATTAACAAAAATGCATATGTGTGGGATTATAGAGGAAGTTCATTGTGCGGAGGAAGCTTTCAAGCTTTCATTGTGCGGACCTCCGCACTCCACATAACCCAATTAATAATAAAATAACCACCAATTTCGATATATATTTAAAATTTAAACTAATCTAGATATTAAGGTTTCAATTAAAATTCACATTGCATCAAAATTAAAAGCATTTTTTCACAGTATGGCATTAGCATTAAAATACCAAAACTAAAAGCATGATTTAAAAGCATTAAAATATTAACATATATTTTCAAAATTAACACAAATGCTCCCCCAATCGGGGTGGAAACGACAGCGCAGAGGATGATTAATATGGCGAGGATGAAAGGCCACGACAAGCCTTGTGGCATATGGGTAATCATGACAGCGAACAGGAAGATCCACAGAGGTGATATCATTCCAAGCAAGAGCAGAGGTGGAGTAATGAAAACCAGAAGTGGTGGTAGATACGCCCCAGTGATGGGACTTGGGTATGATGACACAGAGATTGGACAGGGGGGAGTGGAGGATTATGAAAACTGCAGGTGGCAGAAGGAAGTGGAGAGGAGGGACGAGGATGGGTGGCAAGGTAATCACTATGAAGAAGGAAGGAGGCGCGGGGGAAGGGATATAGTTAGTGTGGCCCGAGGGCGAGCGGAAAGAAACAGCACGGTGAAGAACATAGCGAGGAGTAAAGTAGGAAGGAGAAGGTAGACAGTCAGCCTACCTACGAAGAGAAGAATGAAGAGGGAAGCGACTGAGACGAGTAGGCGCAAAAAGGGAATGGGTAAGGCAGGAGATAAGGCTAACTCTGGGGAAGCATGGGAATAGCAACAAACAGGTATGGACAGGCCAGAAGAGGAAGAGGAGATGTACATCTCAGAGCAGGAGGGTCATGAGCAGCAAAGGAGGAGCGTAACGATGAAAGAAAAGATCACAAAGGACAGGTATCAGGAAGAATTGGGGAGCAGAGAGAAGGGAGGCAGAGGACGAAGCGAGGAAGGGGACCTCGGTGGCCCTTCCAGCATTACGTGCCAGGGTAGCAAAGTAAAGGAGGATAACAAAGGGAGCAGAGGACAGGGATGGAACCGTAGAGGGAGAGGGCGAGGAAGACCGGCTGGAAACTAGGCAAGAAATGAACCAGTGCTGTGGAGTAGAAGAAGGGGCAGGAAAACGTTGAAACGGGGAGTCCAGCATGCTGAGAGTGCCTACAGTGAAAACACTGACGAGGACATTCGAAGAATTATCCAAAGAATGGAGGAAGAGGCTATTCAGGAACAATCAGATCCTGAAATGTATGATTGGGAATACCTACTGACGGATCCAGGGAATACCAGAGGGAGGATGTCCCTGTATAAATAGGCACTTCACATATACTCGGTTATGAAGAGGCTGCTGGCAAAAGCCATGGAGCAGGTGGCTATGGAGATGGCTAAACTAGCCCAGGGAATTCCTAACCTGAAAAAAGAAATGAAAATCATTCAGGTAATCCTTCTTATGCAGGATAACAAGCTGGAAGAGATCAAAGATCAGATAAGGAAGATCGACATAGGAATAAAGGAAGAAGGTGACTAGCTGGAAGCCATGGCAAACTGATACATGGAGATATGTATAAATGTTTATGTTTAGGGTGCAGAGAGTCAGCTCAATTTTTGTTATAATATATAATGCAGATAAGAGTTAGTAGTAATCTCTTTGACTGTGTAGTTTACTTAGCTTGGACAAGAAGACTTAGCATTTTTTGTTTATGGATAGCTGTTAAAAACTTAAGGTGGCCAACAGACCCGGTTTCCCCTCGGGGCGGGTTGAGGCCACCATGTGAATGTACAGGTTTCAACTCAAAGTAATAGAAAATTAATGGACCCATGTTAGCTTACAAAAAAAAAATTAACACAAATGCTCACGATCGGGATGTGAACTGGTGTCAGGGGCGACAAACCTCGATTGTACATGGTCAGTACCAAAATGTTTATGACAACCGCCCCCCACATGCTTAAGGTAGGGGGTGCGGTGTCCTCACTCATGAATGCATGGGATGTGGGCTAACAGGGTGGCAGAGGGAGAGATAAGGTAGGGTGGTGGAGACAAGGAAGGTATTCGATGTGCTGGGCAAGTGAATTTTGTAGAGGAGAAGGGAGGAAGCTCATAGTAGAAGAGATAAGGCAAAACCACGTCTGTGGGGTAGCGAAGAATTTCTGGTATGTAGTCTGGTCTCGCTCCTCGTTAATTTCTAAGTTCTGGTCAGATTTTTGTGGAAATTTCATGCATTGGTGGGGATTTCACTATGGGGAAGGGAGAGGCAAAGCATCGTCCCAATGGGGCTTAGCTCAGTCAAGAAGGAACCAGTAGAGGAAAGGGAGGGCCATGGCCCAACTTTGCGTGTCAACGCTCTGGCTTTTGAGCCAAAATTTTGGCAATAGAATGGATTTGATGGGGTTGAGCCAAGCTACAAGCCCATACCTGTTATCCCAGTGTAGGGGAGTTGGTGATAGTGAGCAGGGTATGTTTAGGGGGTTGAGTGAAGCTGAGAGAGGTAAACCAAAGTTGCGGGTAAGGGAAGGAGATACTGACAGTGCTAGTAATTTGCTGATAAATCCTTGGCAATTACATCTGCATGGTAGAAAAAGCGCTAATAGGGACCCTGGGAGGCACAATTGGCAGAGAGGCAAGCATTCCCATGGCATGAAGTTGCAAGTTGAGGAAGGGGCATGCGGGTATGGCAACAATTGTAAGGACCGGGTCCAGTAAGGCCTAAATGTTGGGTTTCGAATGCAGGGGGGTGGTCAGCTTCTAAGCCAGGGAAGGAGGCAGAGGCACGGGGAAAAGACTGAGGACCCAAGCTTGGAACCCAATCCCCCAGTCCACCTATGGCCACATGGATTTCCTAACTTGATGCAGGCTAAGCAGTGCAACGAAGTAAGGTATGACCAGTTCGATGGATTGATGTGAATGACATCAGGGATCTAACGATGTTTGAATGTTTATAGGGCATCAAGGAATAATACATGGCTCTAGCTAAATGTGGGCATGGTCGTGGTAGGAAAGGCCTAGCTCCTCAGGCAGCCAAGATACCCAACCCGATGGAAGGCCACAAGGGTCGCAAGCTTGTTGAGCACCTCATAGCGAAATTTGCTACAACATATAGAGAGTAAACAGATGATGACATCCGAAAGCTGATAGATGACTGGGAAGAAGAGATAGAACATGAGCTGGAACCGGACGATGAGATAGAAATCTGGAGGATGATGGTTCCCGACCTAGGGAAGACAAGAGGTAGAATCACGTAATTTAAACACACCCTGTACCTATATTTCTTGATGAAAATTTTTCTTGGTAAATCAATGGAACAAATTTCTATGGGGATGGAAGCCACATTGTAGGGCCTGCCCAATTACAGAAAAGACATGGAGAAAACCCTATTCCAGTTGCACAAACAGGATGTCAGGATGGATCGTATCGACCGTCACATCCCTTGCATCATGGAGCTGTTTGGAATGCCATAGGAAATTGTTGATAATCTCGCTCCTATTGCCTCATACTCTAAGGAGCGAAATTTCAAGAAGGATTAGTTCCTCTAGGCTTAGTTTTTGTTTATGCGGATAGAATTTAAATTTCCTATTGTTTATGTTAGAAGTTATATAGTATTTGGACATGAGACTGATACCTACGTAACCTTGAAAGAAAGAATGAAGCAATTTTTTTTTGGATGGAGTATAGTGCTAACCGATGGCCAACAAACTCGGTTTTCCCTTGAAGCGAGTTGAGGCCACCAAGTAAAACTGTGTGGTGTAAATTTGCCTTATATATATAATAGAAAATGGAAGGTCCTACCAAGGATTACAAAAAAGAAAAATTAACACAAATGCATATATGTGGACTACGGAGGAAGTCTATTGTGTCAAGGAAGTTTTCATTGTGCCCTCTAGACAATCTATTAATAATAAAAACTGAAGTTATCCTAATTACATAGACATAACAATAATAATAAAAGAGGCAAGTCAAATGCACGTGTCCTAACTCCAAAAGAGTTAAAATGCGTTACAATTAAAGTGCCAAAGAAAAACATATTATTACAAACTACTACATTCATTATTTGAAAGCATTAAAATTTAAATTAATATATGAAAATTAAATATAATTATCTTATATATTAATTTCGATATATATTTAAAATTAACTTAATCTATAAGTTAAGCTAATCTATATGTTAATTTTTTTATAATCACATTTGCACAAAATTAAAAAAGAATATTAGATATGGCATTAATTCAAAGCATAAAATATCAAATTTGAAATCATGCTTCAAAGCATTAAATATTAAAAGCAAAGAAATCCAACTTGGTTGCTTTACAAAAAAAAAAAAAAAAAATTTAAACATAACAAATAAAAAATATCTCTCTTTTTTTGTGATCAAAAATCATTTATGTAAGCTCAGAGAATATAGGAGACATTTGTGTAAGCTCAAACAATATTAAAAGCAAAGAAATCCAACTTGGTTGCTTTACAAAAAAAAAAAAAAAAAATTTAAACATAACAAATAAAAAATATCTCTCTTTTTTTGTGATCAAAAATCATTTATGTAAGCTCAGAGAATATAGGAGACATTTGTGTAAGCTCAAACTCTATAATGCTCAATTTTTTCTATTTCTGCATGACCTTCCACAATGACATATCTTTTGTAGCTTGCTTGAAATAGATGAGATATATCAGCACAGACAATATTGGGCGATTAAGGCTAAAAGCTTTTTGAAGAGACTTTGAATCATGGGAAGATTTCAAATGAGATATTCAACATTAACTAGACATAACTTGCTAAATCATTACCTCTCCTCAGGCTGCTAAATATTAATTACCCTATCAAACCGTTCATTATTATATTTAAAACATAGTTACTTCCCACACATGGTGCCTGATTAGCGCATCACGGTTTTTAAAACAATATTATATAGCATTACCTGTTCATTATGCGAAATGCGATTGCAAATATCGCAATATCACATTTCACAAATTGTTGGTGGATGACATCGTGGAAGGTCTTTTTACTTGTGACTTTCGCAAAATTCGATTTGTGATTTCTTAAGGAGTTTTTCTCGATATGTCGCAATGAGAGGTTTGATCGCATATCGCAATTTCCTTAAGGTGTTTTATGATCATGATATGGAAGAATGTGATTTGCAATTTGCAATGGGGATCCTTAAAATTGGGTGGTTCTAAGAGTTTTTTCAAGGTGATTTTTTAGAGTTAGGATTTATTTTCTAAAGACTATTTTTTTTTTTAAAGGGTCCCCATTTATATGTCTAACATTAGCTATTATTATACATAAATAGGGGTGTTGTTTCATAGTACAATAATTGGTGATTCACTTGGGAGAACCAATTATCTTTGACTGGTTTTCTAAAATTTCTAGAACTTTCAAAGTAAGAAGATCTATAGGAATAATAGTTAGATAAGTTATAAAGTAAACAACATTTCTCTAGAATCATATTCACTTACCTAGTCTATTTATTCAACTACTTTACCCTTTATAGTGATAAAAATACAAATGCCTTCTCCAGTCAATACTAAGATTTTATAGACATATAGCAGGTGTCTTTCTACATATTAGTTTTTTGGTCTTTTACTCATTTATCACAGATAGAGCCTCTGCTTCTAGCAGGTGTTTATAGCCTTGAAAGGGTTATGTTTTGAACAACAATGATTCATTGTCCCATTTGAAGCAATTTTAAAAATTCAAAATGATATTCACTTGCTTCTAATCTCATTTGGATCTTGTCTTTTTTTCTTCATTTTTTTGTTTCTTAAAAGAGATTATTTAGGCTTGGTAACCTAATAATGACAATGCCACTCACTAGTTGTAACTAAACTGAAAAAACTGGCTCTTGATGAGACCCCTTTTCCTTTGATTGGTTAGATCATTGGTTATTACCCTATTTTGGTATGCAGTTTTGGTAATATCAGTTTAATTATTTCCCTATGATTATGGTAAACAAGCTCATAGTGAGAATTATTATCTTCTAAGTTTTTTATATTTCAAAATTACACTCTAAAAGAAGGAAAATTTTATCAGACGGGGTGAATCATTGGTTCATTTAAGAGTTTTGGGTGATAATGATAGAGTTTTAGGATATTGATCAGCAGAAAGTCCTTACTAGGTTAAAGATTCTTTTCTTGACTGACAACATCACATCTATACTTTGTAAAGGTAAGAGTTTGTTCATAGAATAAATATTTCAGCAAGATGAAGTTTTTCCAAAGAAATCAAGCTCACTCTAATACTCAGATGTTCTAATTATTTCTTTAAGTTTTCCTACTTATAGAAGTGAAAAATAAAAAATATTATCAAATATTTTATTTTGAAAAACAAAAAGTAAATACTTCTTAGCTTTTATTTTCCTAAGAATTCTAAAGGGAATATGATACAAAATCAGAAGAGGTTATCTTCTAGAAAAAGGTATTTTTTGAGAATTTTCCCATTAATGGGCAAGGAATCTGTCCTTCCACATATGTCTTGTAAAAGAAATGTTGATTGAACAATTTTATCAATGACTTGGAAAGGACCAAACCATAGACTTTGGAATTTGGTATGTTTACCCTTTTCCTCGTGTGCTTTGTCCCATTTCAAAACCAAATCACCTACTTCAAAAATTTTATGGCTGGCAGAGGTTTTGTCAAAAGAGGCTTTGATTAATTGCTGGTGATGGAAGTGGGTTGCGTTATCATTTTCTCGTTCTTCCTCTAGTTTAAGAATCTGGAATCTTGCTTACAGGGAGGAGGAAGGGTTTTCTTTGATGAATTGCACTAGGGCGAGAGATGGAATTGCTATGTTTGTGGGGAAAACAACTTCTTTTCCATAAACTAAAGAAAAAGGAGAAGAACCAATGGAGGCCTTCTATGTAATTCTGTCTGCCCAAAGAGAAAATGTTAATGCTTTGTGCCAATTCCTATGATTTTGGTCAATAGTCCTTTTGATGATTCTGATGAGGTTTTTGTTTGTCGATTATGCTAATAAATTACCTTGTGGATAATAGTTGGCTAAATACTTTAACTTAAAACCTCTTTTCAAAGAAAATTCTACCATTTTATTTCTAGAGAAATAAAATTCATTATCAAACATTAAAGCTGTGAGTAAGCCAAACCTGGTAATTATGTACTGATCAATGAAGTTCATAATGCTTTCTATATTAGCTATCTTTACATGGATAGCTTCTACCCATTTTGTGAAATAATCAGTAGTTGTAAGGATGTATTTGTGCTGCTTGAAAGAGTTAGGAACAATCTCACCAATTATATCTAATCCCCATTGTTCGAATGGTTGTTGGATGTTCACTGGTTGCAATGGGAATGTTGACTTCTTTTCTCTTCCAGTTGCAGTTTGATAGGTTTTACACTTTCTTGCATATTCATGTGCATCCTTGAATACTTTTGGCCAATAATAACCTGCATTGAGGATTTTGTGAGTTGTAGTATTTCCTCCGAAATGTCCTCTAGCTAGTCCATCATGTAATTCCTACATGACCTTTTCAACTTCAGGGTTTTCTAGGCATCTTAACATTATTGAATCATATTTTTTTCTAAACAATACATCATTGATTAATTCATATTGATTTGACTTCAACCTTAAATCATGATTTGATTTATAGTTGAGATGCGTAGGGGCATATCCATTCTTCAAATAAAATTTCAAATCATCATATTACGATTGTGCATCATTGAGGCTTACCTTTGAAATTTGCACTTCATTACATTTGCCTTCTTCTACTGATAGGTGAGAAGCTCTAGCCAACATCCTGCAAAAACCTTGGCCCCTAAAAATTTTAGCTGGCCGGATTTCTACATCATACTCTTGACACGCAATACCCCAATTGGCTCTTTTCTCCCCTACTTCTCTTTGTATCAATAATTGTCTTACTGCAAGGTAAGGTACTACTATTTTTGTATAGTTTTTAAGATGAAAAGGTTTGATATGTTTCAAGGTTTTGAAAATAGCAAAATCATGCTTCTCAACAGCTAAATAATTTAACTCGATACCTTGCTAGTTAGAGTTGAAAAAAGAGATGGTTGCCTTGATATTTTGTTCATTCAGCTGTGTTAAAACCATTGCATATGATGCATCGGATGAAAAAGTATATAACACAAAAGGTTTGAGAAAGTCAGGGGTTGTTAAAGGAGTATTGATAATGGCTTTTTTAATCAACTCAAATGATTCTCTTTCATCTTTTCCCCATTTGAAGACTTTGTTTTCTCTTATCATTGCTTGAAGGGGTAGGACAATCTGTGAAAAGTATGAAACAAATATTTTTACAAAATGAATTTGTCCTAGGAACGATTGAATAGTATTTTTATTATGTGGGAGAGGAATTTTTTCAATCTCTTGGACTCTATCAAGATCGATGTAAATCCCCTCCAAGGAGTAGGCCTTCTGGTAAAGCAAAATAAGATTTTTTTGGATTTAAGGAGATGCCATATTTATTGCATCTTTCAAAAATATGCTTCAGGTCATTTAAATGATTGTTTCTACCCTTAGAATAGATTGTGATGACATCTAGATAAATAACAACTGATTTATTAATCAGATCTTCGAAAGCAATGTCCATAGCACATAGAAATGTAGCACCTACATTTATGATTCTAAAATTCATCTTTTGATAACCGTATGTTCCCCACTTGATCTTGATTTTTGTCTTTAATCGGTCATCTAGATGTATAAGAATTTTATTGTATCCTGAAAACCCATCTAGAAAAGACATTAATTCGGAACCTGCAACTGATTGTAGTATTTTCTCCATAGTAGGCAGAGGAAAGTTATCCTTTTGACAAGCTGTATTTATATTTCTAAAATCAATACAAATACTAATATCACCATTCTTATTCCTTGTAGGGACCATATTCGATACCCATTTTGAGCGTCTAATAGGAAATATTATTTTGGCTTTGAGGAGCTTGTTCAATTTAGATTTGATTTGATTTTCAAGGTTTGGGTGAATTTTCCTAAGCTTCTGTTGTACTAGCTTTTCATTTGAAGTCATTGGTATGATATGTTGAATTATAGAGGTATCATAAGTCTTGAGATTTGCATAATCCCAGGCAAAGACACCTTTATAGGTTTTTAACAACTTAATGAATGATATTATTTCTTCAGATGATAACCAAGACCTAGGTTGACATTTTGAGGTTTTTCAGTTGACCCTAGGTTTACCACTTCAAATCTCAGAGTAGAAGTCTAAGTTTTGAAGTTGGTAAGTTTCTTGAATCTATCCTTCAAATCATAGATATCTTCCATCTTAACTAAAGACCTTGGAATTGGGTTTTGATTTTGTTTTTGGTTTATTTTTAGATCATGCTCATGTTCATCTATGATCTGTTCCTCATAAGACCCTTCTGATGTAAGGAAATCGATAATATCCGCATCATTATTAAATACTCTCCAATTTTTCACATTATCGGGAATGGATGGCCTAAAAACTAAATGTATTGAAAATCTCTCCGGACTAAATTCTTTAGAATGTATAAGCTTGGATGCCACATTAGCCAGTAAATCAGCACTTACGTTTTGCAATCTGGGAACTGAAGAAAAGTTAAAAGCAGTGAAATGAGAAGTAATATTCTGGGCAAGAGATTGATAATGTTTAAGGTGCCAAGAAACAATGAATTGTATTTCTTACCTGTTTAACAATTATATCAGAATCCCCATATACTTTCAAATATTTGACATTAAGGCCAATGGATCTTACATCCCTTGAACTAATGCTTCATATTCTATGGTATTGTTAGTGCATTGAAATTCAAGTCTACAGGCTAACATGGTTTTCTCTCCTTACGGGTTGATTAGAATACACCCTACACCTGCACCATCTTCAGATTTGGAACCATCAAAATAAAGACTCCAAAATAATGAATTATATACCATTTTATCTACTATATTAACAGACTTTGAAGCATCGGTTTGTCAAACATTCTCTATTTCAGACACTACAACATCGTTCAGAAGAGGGGACCTTTAAGCATTGAAAGATCCTAATAATGACTCAGCTGAATAATTACTAATGATATTATTGGTGAAAGCAACAGGTTCATTGCTTCCCTCAAGATCAGTGACTGTGTATTTCATGAAAATTTCTCGGTTTAATCTAATTTTATTTGGCTTACCATTGTGTGGCAGCCACATGTGAGACCAATCAGTTGCGAAATGTTTGTGCAATTTTCCAAACCAATCCCTACTTATAATTAAACCATAAAATTCATGGATGTCAACCACTAGAATATTGACTATTTGTGAAACTTTTGGATTAGATGAAAGCCTAATTGAAATTGACGTTATTTCTCCAAGTACGTCTACTTTTGTTCCGTACAATTGAACAATGTGTAGTGCATATTTTTGAGATGGAATATTTAGTTTGGTGCACACGGTTCTTGGCATAATATTTGAAGAGGCACCTGGATCAACAAGGGAATTATGGACATTTATGTTGAAAATATCATAAGTAAGAAGAAATGGAGGAGTATGAGAGATAGACCTATCACCTATCAAGACTAAATTTGTTGGATTTACTTTGTTTGAAGATGACGGAGGTTTTCCCATATCGTATGTAGCATGAGTTGTTGGCATTATGATGTATGTGTTGTACTTGATGGCAACCCACTTGTAGTAGAACAACTCACTTGTATATGGTAACTAGATGAATCTACAAGAGATATCAGATGTGACAGAATGAATGACAATAGTGTTTACAGATGTGATGACATGCAGGGCAGCTTCAAAGAATGAGTTCAGAAGGCAACTCACTTAGATGAAAGATCATAGTATAGCAGGTAAACAACAAATAATTACAGAATGAAAAAAGAGAGGTATACGCAGGTTCACCATTGACCAGGCTATGTATACATGTAGGTTCACTGTATACAAGTCATGTATACGTACACATGCACTTTCACAGAAGGAAAAGTGTGTATACCTTGGAAAACTAATTTTTTTGTCCGAAGTATTTGGTCCATGGTATTAGTCCAAGGTATCTGGTCCGAGGTATTGAGCCCAGATATTGGGTCCAAGGTATTGGTCCTAAGTGGTTTTGGTCCATGGTATTGAGAAAGGACTAAAACTATAAAAGGAGGAGATGATCATTAGGCCAAGGAGTGCAAGTATCGAATATTTGATGAAGTGTGAGATCTAGTATGCAAGTTATTGGATTATGGTGCATTGTTGGATCTTAACCAAGGATGAACCTTAGTTGATGATGAGCGATCAGATCTAATGATGGATTGGGATCTTAAGGCGTATAATGAACTATCATTAGGTGTTTTCTCTCATTTATATTCTAGATCTAAATTCTGACGTATATATTATTTTGTAAATGATATGATCTGGGTATAACTAAAGTCTAGTATAGCTGCAAAATTCTGAATTTATATTTGCAGATGTATACACTGGTTGGATTTGAGGAAAGTGTGTATGCACGCAGGTTCAACAAATGGAAGTAGCATATACCATATAAAATATGTTTTAGTTGCTTCTAGTTGTTGATGCAGAGTTCTTGGTTTTCATTTATGTTCTAGTGACAGAATTCTGGTAACAGTGTTCAGATTGATTGATTGTGATTTGCTTCAGTAATGATGGAGGAGATCTAATAATGGATCAGAATCAACTTATCATTATGTGATATGATGGGCTAGATCTAGTTGCTAACACATTTATTATCCTTTATATGTGATGATCTGGGTATGTCTAAAGTCGTGAAGTGTAGCGAAGTTATAAGTATTTGTAGATCTATACACTGGTTCACTTTATGAAGTTGCATATACGTGCTGGTTTGGCTCTTCCAAGTTGTGTATACACTCTAATCCATGGTTTTCAGGGTACAACTAGTTCTAATTAATGATGCAGTGTTCTGGATATAGTTCATGGTTGTATTGCAGTGGTCATTGATTTGAGCTTCAATGTTATTGATGGGTCTAGTATGAAAATTGGATGAAACGTGGCCTTCAATTATGGTGTTGTGTTCCAAGAGTATCTATTCTAAAAATTTATGAAATGAGGTCCGTGGAGGAAGAGAGAAGGTTGTAGCCTTCTGTATGTCGATGCTTAGATATTAGTAAACATATCAGCTAGTAAAAGAGCTAGGGGGTTGTAGCTCCCTTCTAGTAGAAGCTTGAGAATGAGAGAAGGTTATAGCCTTCTACAGGTAGAAGCTTGTGTACTGCTATGAGTGTGCGCCAGTACAATGTTGCAAACATATTTTCTTATTATTAAAAGAAGACAAAGATGATAGAAACAGTTGGTTTTCACCCACATTGGGTTTCCACCTTAAATCTCGGTGTTAACGTGTGTTGGTTATGTGTGATGGTTCACTCTATTATTAACTTCATATGGTTACTTTTTAATGTTTAATAAAATACTGATGCACAAATTAAAGATCAATATATGATGAATTAAATGAGTCATTAGTTTGTTGGATATATGCTTGTTTCCTTAAGCATAGTTGCGTGTACACGCATGTTACCTAGATGGAAGTAGCATATACAAATTTGAGTATGAAAAGAAAAAGATTATTGACTTGACTAATACTGATTCACCCCCCCCTCTCAGTATAACAATGTAAACTTTGAAACGGGAACTATAAACTCAAAACGGGAACTCTGGCCAAAAAATGCCAAAAAAACATCAAAAACAGTGCTAAAAACGAAAAGTGTGTATATTGGAACAATGTTTTTTCTTTTTTAGGGCTAATTTTGAACATGTTTTAAAAATGGCAGTAAAAACAAAATTTTCGTGCAAAATATAGCTTGAAAACAAAAAAGTGATTATACTGGAACGATGATTTTTTTTAGGGTCAATCTTCAAAATTTAAAAAGAAATGCTAGTAAAATGATCTAACAACATAAAAGTGTCTCATAACTTCTCATTTAACACCATATGGAAATCAAAAATTTTATTTCAAGAGACGATGCATACATCAGTTAGATAAACTGTCTTAAACAATTATTCAAAATCACTCATATTTTCTTACATGCCACTAGAATTCACATCTTCAGATGAGTCACTGGATGCTGATGAAGATGTTCCATATTCTTCTCTTTCGTCAACTAGTGCCCCATCTAAGTCCACATGCATGCCCATCATTTCAAGTTCAAAATTCTTCTAGATCTATGACTGGTTTCAGTAGACTCCCATCTCCATACTGTTCCTTCTGGTAAAAACCTTTTCAGAATCTCTATCATCTTGAAGCGAAGAGTTCCCCTCTTTGTTAAATTGAAGTCATAAACAAGTATGTCAA